>CM053785.1:337507689-337520189 GCA_028749045.1 Cupressus sempervirens
GGAAAGGAGATGGAAGAAAGGTAGAAGGGGGAGTGGGGAGAGATAGAGGTAAATATAGAAAGAGGAAAATTCAGGCCCAAAATAGAAGGGGGGGGGGGGGGGAGAGAGAGAGAGAGAGGAGAGAGAGAGAGAGAGAGAGAGAGAGAGGGAGATGATGCTAAGGCATGAGGTATACATAGTGTGAAGGGTGAAAGATGAAAGATAAAGAAACATGAGAGAGTTGTTGAGACTTTAATTTAATGATTAATAAGAAAACTATTGTATTATAAAAGTCGAAGCCTTAATAACTCTCTAACTCTTGATTTCCTTAAAAAAGTCCTGCTACGACCTTTGCTCTATTGCAAATAACTATCTAGCTTTAAGGATAAAACTTATGCTAATACTAATGCAAATGGAAACTCTAATCTCAATCCAAAGTTTAATTCTAATTACTTGAATAAAAAATATACATTTTGTTCATACTAATTATTATATATGTGGTGATTTTATTTTTTATTTTTTTTTCAAAGGGAATCTATTACATTAAGCATATTTTTTAAGTGAACATCAAAATTATATAATGTATTGTAAAATATATTTTATAATTATTATTTATTCCAGTAGATTAATAACAATAATGTCTTTCATTCTTCCATCATGAGTGCTACTAGCTTATATATATTCTATATATATAAAATAAGCCGAGAGATATCCTTCTTGAGGTGCCTATTTTCATAATCTAACTCAGTGCAATAGGTGCCTCGAGAAGATATCTCTCGGCTTATTTATATAAGACCATCTTATTTCTTAGTAATTAGTTTAAATATCAATTTTTTTATTAAAAAAATTCGACCGATTTTTTTATTGCACCGAAGTCCTTGACAAGACCATTTTCTTTCTTTAATAAATAGTTTAAATATCAATCAGAACTATAGTAGCAATTGCACAGAGCATGAGTAACAACTGTGCAAGGATATAGCTGATATGTAAATGGGTGAATTGTTTCTAACATTTGTCAATAGTTATAATATACGAGTTTCAACCGGAAAATGTCAGGGTTGCTTCCACACACAGTTGTAGAGACATCATTTAACTAAGCGTTGTGGTCTACTTCTTAAACCTCGAACACCCTGAAGACTACATATCTTTAACTAGTACACCCCGGTCTCCCAATAATGTGCTTGCCCGCTCAGAAAAAAGTTAAAATTGATAAAAAATAATTTTAATTTTTTAAATATTATATATATATATATATATATATATATATATATATATATATATATATATATATATAAAGTTAGATAGTTGGAAGAGTTGTTATATGTTTTTAATTTGTAAAACTAGCTTATATATATATATATATATATATATATATATATATATATATATATATATATATATATATATATATATATATATATATATATATATATATATATATATATATAAAGCCGAGAGATATCTTTCTGAGGTACCTATTGCACTGAGTGAAATTATGAAAATAGATGCCTCAAGAAGGATATCTCTTAGCTTATTATATATATATAATATATATAAGCTAGTATCACTCGCGATGCAAAATGAAAGACATTATTTTAAAATTATAATTTGTTATAGTTAATATATTATGAATTTTTTTAATTATTAAATATTTAATATTATTATGATTTAATAATTTACAAGAATAAATAATTATTATTATATATATAATATTTTATGGTACATTATAGATTTTATATGCTCACTTCAAAAATATGCTTAATGAAATAGATTCCCTTTGAAAAAATAAATAAATCACCACCTATATATATATTAATACAATCAATTTTATTTTTTATTGAACTAATTAGAATTAAACTTTGGATTGAAATTAGAGTTTTCATTTGAATTAGTGTTAGCTTAAGTTTTATCCTTAAAGGTAGATTATTATTTGCAATAGAGAAAAGGTCATAGTGGGACTTCTTTAAGGAAATCAAAAGTTAGAGAGTTAGTAAGGCTTCAACTTTTATAATACATGGTTTGTGTATTATTCATTAAATTAAATTCTCAAAAACTCTCTCATGTTTCTTTATCTCTCATCCTTCAAACTATTCCTACCCCATGCCTTACACTCCCCCCCCCCCCCCCCCCCCCCCCCCCCCCCCCCCACCTCTCTCTCTCTCTCTCTCTCTCTCTCTCTAGCCTAAATTATCCTCTTACTATATTTACCTCTATCTCTCCCCACTCCCCCTTCTATCTTTCTTCCATCTCCCTACCCCTCTAGTAATTGTTTCCTCCTAAATACCTTATATATCTTTATGTCATGTCTCTTACTCTCTCTCATACATCTCTCTTTCCCAAACATATAATACATATATCTCCCCCCATAATTACTCTTTTTCCCTCTCTACCTACCCCTCCTATCAACATATCTTCTCCTATTTAACCCCCCCACCCCCATCCACCCACTTATCACTATTATCCTCTCTTCCTTCCTTCATTACCATGTCCATCTGTCATATTCCCTAATTATTATATTTACCCTATCTCTTCCCTATTCCCTCTACCATTCCCTCTTTCTCTTATATCCCTCCCCTCTCACCATCTATTCTCTTGATTACCATATAGCCCTAGCCCATGTCTCTCAACCTCTACGCACTCTTCTCTCTCTCTCTCTCTCTCTCTCTCTCTCTCTCTCTCTCTCTCTCTCTCTCTCTCTCTCTCTCTCTCTCTCTCTCTCTCACCCTCTTCTAATCATGTCTTTGTCTCTTTTGGACCATAATTGTCATCCATCTGCTAATTACCACATCTCTCTCTCCTGAATTCCTCACCGCATCACCATTTCCATCCATTCAATGCCCTAATTATTCTCTTTCTCTCTACCTAGTTAGTCTCCCCTTCGACATTGTCTCATTCTACCTCATACCTTTCTACATTTCTCCCTTTGTTCTATTTTTACTGCTACTTACCATATCCTCTCCTTTATTATCATTTGTCTCTACATCATCTCTCTGCCTCCCTGCCTCTTTTATCTCTTTAAGTCCCCTCTCCCTCCTCTCACAATCTCTTACCCCTATTTACCCTCTATATCTACCCCTTGTATATGAGAAATATGTTAGCAAGAAACACTAATCTATCAAGAGAACAAACCATTAACTAGCATAAAAACCATAACATATATGAGAGACAAAGTGAAACCCTCAAATGAGAATATGAACCATGAAATGGCTCTCCCAATGAGGATGGTCACTTGATTCATGGATAAGTCTATTTGATAGGATTTGGGATGTATGCTCAAGCTTCAAACTAGCTTCAATGGAGACTTTTGGAATTTTTGGTGTGGATGCATGCAAAAGTATGGATTTGGCTTCAAAATGGCATTATAACTTTACTTGATGGATTGTGATGAAATTGCTTGGGAGGGGATTCAATTTATAGGCTAAGGGCTTGAGGGATGGAGGGCTAAGATGGAAGCTAATATGAAAGCTTAAGGAGGGCTAGGATGCACTCAAAGGGGAGCACATGGATTGTGCTTATTTAGCACCAATCAGGGAGTGACACATGTCACAAGGTGAGTGGATGGAGGAAAGGGGAAGGATGAGTCAAAAAAGGAGGCTCAAAGGATAATATCCTCATAAAGACCCTTCATTATGTCTTTTAAGAGCTTGTAAGAGTCTTTATGGATTTTGTATGAGCATTCATTGTTGGGTGGTTGGGATATTTTGGAGGGAGTTGAGATTGTTGACTTTCCTTGGCTTAGGAAAGTCTTAAGCTTGCTTAGGGAATGTGACAACATTAGGGGGTGGATTAGGCTTGGGTTTAGGATTAGATTAGGGATGTTAGAGATTTTCAAGTGGATGGCATTCATGAGGGTGGATGAGTTAGTGACTAAGCTTAGTTAGTATGGGTGGATGGGGTGGATTAGGCTAAAAAGAGGGTTTAGGAATAAGTTAGGGGCTTTTAGATTTCAGGGTTTTATTTATCAAATAGATTTATTTAATAAATGGGGATTTTGGAATTAGATAGAAGAATAGGATTTAATTGATAAATAATAGGTTATTTGATTTATCAATTAGGACTATAGATAATTAATTAAATTAATCAGCTAGGGGATGGCAAAGGATTAATTAAATAAGAATTTAATTAATGATTCCTTTAGAGATAACTAAATAGGATTACCAAAGAAATGTAATCAAATTTAGGTGTCTACACCCCTAAGTGCAAGCGATGCATTCACACTGACTGAAAAGACCCCCCCCCCCCCCCTCTCTCTCTCTCTCTCTCTCTCTCCATTCAATGTTTTTTATTCATGTTATTAAAATTAAATTTAGGGTAGAAATTAGATTTTCATTTTTTGTTAGTGTATATATATCTTGATTATATGTGTATATGTGTGTCTATGTATATACCATTTCTCTTTCTATGTATATGTGTGCATGTGTGTATATTGACTATATATGTATCTCTCTCTCTATGTCTATCCTAAACCATAACTATCCTCTTTCTCAAGCTCTATGTCATGTCTCTACCCCCTCCCTCTCTTTTGTATGCCCTCTTCCCCTTATCACTTCCCATGAGGTTGCAAAAAAAGGATGAGAAGTTAAGAGAGAAAGTATAATTGCATAATTACCCTCTCTCACACTAACCCCCCATCTCTCCCTCACACACACACACACACACACACACACACACATTATTCTCTCCCATACCATCTCTCACACATATCGCCTTGTAATTACCCTCCTCTATTCTATCCTCCATCACCATCTCTCTCTATTCTAAGTTCTAGGTATCTTCTTTCTTTCTAGCTCTATCACTTCTCTTGCCTCTTATTAACCTAGCATAAGAGTTATTGTGAACTCTCACCATATCTTGGATCCTTTTTGCAATTTATTTCTACCACATGTTGGTCAGCCTCCCCCCTTCTCCCACTCTCTCCTATGTACTATAAGTTGAGTGGTTGTATTGAGCATTGACAAATAGTTACTTTGGTAGAATAGAAACACCACTCTAAGAAGTGCTCTCTCTCTCTCTCTCTCTCTCTCACACACACACACACACACACACACACACACACACACACACACACACACACACACACACACACACAATCCTACTCTTCTACTCTCTTCACTCTGACCATATCATCCTTGCCCTTTATCCACTATGTCTTCTTCATGTCTCTCACCCCCTTCTCATCTTGTTATAATCTCTTTCTCACATATCCCTATGACATTACTCTATGTTTTTTTCCCTCTTTCCCCCTTCCATCACCCCCCTTTTTCTATTATGAGTCCTAACTATCCTCCTTATTGAGAACTATCTCATATCTCTAACTCTCCCCCTTCTCTATCTTCCTCATCTCTCTCATCTCTCATCTCCCCCTTCTCTTTGTCTACCTAATATTTTTCCCTTCCTCCTATATGTTTCTCCCAACTCTCTCCTCTTATTATATCTTTCCCCTTATTTACCTCCCTCACTCTCCCTCTCCATCTCCCTCTCCATCTCATATCTATCTACTCCTTATTAACGACTTATGGACTCTCTCTCCTCACTACTCTCAACATATCCCCCCCCCCTCCTCCCTTTCTCTCTCTTACACATGCACACTCACAAACACATACACACATATGTATTTTTAGATAAAATTATGTACACTAACATATGTCACTTAGGGTAGAGTTCAACTTGGTATGTAGTGTTAATTTAAATTTAGGAGGATTGGGGTTAGGAAGGTGTATTTTTAGGAATCATAATTTATTGGATTTGTGATAAATGGTAAGACGGTTAAGTATAGAATTAGTTTAACATGAGGGCTCAATTTGGCTTGACATTTTTAGGAGACTTAGGGTTAGAAATTATTGATGCAATGTTAGGATTAGAGTTAAATTTAGTTTAATTTAAAGTTGGCTTTAATGTTATATTACAATTTGGTTAAAGGTTAAAATTAAATTAAATTAAATGTATATGAAGGCATAGTATGTAAACTAAATATACACTATACATATGTATATTTTACATATCACATATTTGCATGTATGTATCTCTCTCTCTCTCTCAACTCTCTCTCTCACTCTCACTCTCACAATAATATGGTTATGGATATGATTTATATTAGAATTTAGATAAAGGTAAGTGTTAGGATTAGGGTTCAACATTTAGGTTTATCATTTAAATTTTATGTTTGAAGTTAGGGTTTAACATTTATTATTACTATTAAGGTTAGGTTTTATTATTTATGTTATGTTACATAATTTTCTATTAGGGCTTACCATTTAGGATTATGGATTCAAGTAGGATTTATAGTTTATCATTTAGGATGTACATTCATTATTTAGGATTAGGGTAAGGGTTAGTTTTTAGCATTTGGGTTTAAGATGCATATTTATTTTGGTATTCTTAAATGGCTAGTAAAAAAGTAGTTGTTAGTGCCATGTTAGTTATACCATCATATTAAGAATATATAATCTTTGAAAGGCATGCATGTATCCCATGTTTTGAATAACTTGTTTTAAGAATAGGTAATTGTGACAATTATGAGAAGCCAATATTAAGTATCTATATAATTATATAATTTAGGGTGTTAATTCTTACAAATTAGTTTTGTATTTCATATCCTCACACTCATTGTCATTTTAAATCATTGTCTCAATAATACAAAATTAATAATCAAAATATTTAACCATACTAATATCATGACATGCTAATTATTACTAATGAATTATTCCTCTCTAAAATCTATGATATAATATATATATATATATATATATATATATATATTGTCATTTATGTTCTAATCATATTGATTTACTTTGATAGAAAATTATAAAATATTATTAATAATAGAAAATATATATAATTTTTATTAAAATAAAACTTTAAAACTAAGATTTTATTATGTTTGTAAATATGAAAAAATCCTCATAATCTTACTATATTTAAGTATATGTAACTAATCAATTGAAAAATATAGAAACATCTTAGTTTTCTATATACTTTTAAAAATATTCTATAGACTTTTGATCTATACATATGAAATGACACTTTTCTAATATTTATAAAAGTTTCTCACTATTTCTAAACATCTTTAATTTCAATTAGAAAAGTAGGAAGTTTCTATATATTTACTTTATGTCTTTAGAATATTTCAACTTTTTAATCTAGTTCACATAAATATTTCTCATTAAAAATCTGTAAAAAATAGAAACTTCTAAAATATTTCAACTTTTTAATATAGTTCACATAAATATTTTTCATTAAAAATCTGTAAAAAAGAAGAAACTTCTAAAAGAAAATGCATTTTGGGAACATAGAAATAGTTTATTCTTCATTTTAGAAAAATGAAATCTTTATTAAATAATAAAATAAAATAAAATAAAAATAAAGCATTAAGAATAACAAAATATAAATAAAATAATAATAAAAATACTAAATTAAAAAAAAAAAAATGAGATATATTTTGATATGTAATAAAATGTTCTGAAATAGAATTAGAAATAACACAAACAAATATAAAATTAAAAGATATGATATATTAATAACAATATAAAGTTCTATAATAATATATGTTTAAATTTAAAAAATTCCAAAAGATAAACAACTTTGAGTTAACTGATAGTAAAATAGAATTGGATAGAGAAAAGCTATAAACTACTTTTTTTCAAAAATAGATAAAACGTTCTTGAAAAATTAATACTAAAAATAAATTGTTATATGCTTATGTATGTTTTCTTGAAAAATAATGTATAAATATGAGATAACATTTCATATTTTGGACGGAAATAATTTCATTGTTAGCGCAGGAGAGAAATTGGTTTTGGGCATTTGTAGAGGTCCATGGCTCGGACAAAGCAGATGACATATGGTGGTAAGTGGCTGAGATCAGTGATGCCACCTTTAATTGAAGAAAGTTATTCAAGTATTACTGTTAATGGGATACTTCTAAGATGCCCACCTCCTCTAACAAGTACAACAGAAGAAGACAATGATGATGCAGCAGTAGCAGGAGGAGGTTATTCAAGTGAAGAAATTGTTTCTTCTCCATTTCAGCCCTTCGTTATCAGATATTGCTTTGGTGGAACTTTGAATTTGATAACAAAGGGCCAAAATGGAGAAGAAACTATTTCTTTACTTGAATAACCTCCTCCTGCTGCTGTTGCATCATCGTCGTCTTCTTCTGTTGTACTTGTTGGAGGAGGTGGGCATCTTAGAAGTGGCCCATTAACAGTAATACTTGAATAACTTTCTTCAATTAAAGGTGGGCATCACTGATCTCAGCCGCTTACCACCATATGTCATCCGCTTTGTCCCAAGCCATGGACCTCTACAAATGCCCAAAACAAATTTCTCTCCTGCGCTAACAATGAAATTATTGCCATCCAAAATATGAAATGTTATCTCATATTTATACATTATTTTTCAAGAACACATACATAAGCATATAATAGTCTATTTTTAGTATTAATTTTTCAAGAATGTTTTATCTATTTTTGAAAAAAATAGTTTATAGCTTTTCTCTATCCAATTCTATTTTACTATAAGTTAACTCAAAGTTGTTTATCTTTTGGAATTTTTAAAATTTAAACATATATTATTATAGAACTTTATATTGTTATTAATATATCATATCTTTTAATTTTATATTTGTTTGTGTTATTTCTAATTCTGTTTCAGAACATTTTATTACATATCAAAATATATATCATTTTTTTTTTTAATTTAGTATTTTTATTATTATTTTATTTATATTTTTTTATTCTTAATGCTTTATTTTAATTTAATTTAATTTTATTATTTAATAAAGATTTCATTTTTCTAAAATGAAGAATAAACTATTTCTATGTTCCAAAATGCATTTTCTTTTAGAAGTTTTTATTTTTTACAGATTTTTAATGAGAAATATTTATGTGAACTATATTAAAAAGTTGAAATATTCTAAAGACATAAAGTAAATATATAGAAACTTCCTACTTTTCTAATTGAAATAAAAAGTTGAAATATTCTAAAGACATAAAGTAAATATATAGAAACTTCCTACTTTTCTAATTGAAATTAAAGATGTTTAGAAATAGTGAGAAACTTTTATAAATATTAGAAAAGTGTCATTTCATATGTATAGATCAAAAGTCTATAGAATATTTTTAAAAGTATATAGAAAACTAAGATGTTTCTATATTTTTCAATTGTTTAGTTACATATACTTAAATATAGTAAGATTATGAGGATTTTTTCATATTTACACTCATAATAAATTCTTAGTTTTAAAGTTTTATTTTAATAAAAATTATATATTTTTTCTATTATTAATAATATTTTATAATTTTCTATAAAAGTAAATCAATATGATTAGAACATAAATGGCTATATATATATATATATATATATATATATATATATATATATATATATATATATATATATATATATATATATATATATATATATATATATATATATATATATATATATATATATATATATATATATATATATATATATATATATATATTATATATATATATATATATATATATATATCAATCATAGATTTTAGAGAGGAATAATTCATTAGTAATAATTAGCATGTCATGATATTAGTATGGTTAAATATTTTGATTATTAATTTTTTTATTATTGAGACAATGATTTGAAATGACAATGAGTGTGAGGATATGAAATACAAAACTAATTTGTAAGAATTAACACCCTAAATTATATAATTATAGATACTTAATATTGGCTTCTCATAATTGTCACAATTACCTATTCTTAAAACAAGTTATTCAAAACATGGGATACATGCATGCCTTTCAAAGATTATATATTCTTAATATGATGGTATAACTAACATGGCACTAACAACTACTTTTTTACTAGCCATTTAAGAATATCAAAATAAATATGCATCCTAAACCCAAATGCTAAAACCTAACCCTTACCCTAATCCTAAATAATGAATGTACAACCTAAATGATAAACTATAAATCCTACTTGAATCCATAATCTTAAATTGTAAGCCCTAATAGAAAATTATGTAACATAACATAAATAATAAAACCTAACCTTAATAGTAATAATAAATGTTAAACCCTAACTTCAAACATAAAATTTAAATGATAAACCTAAATGTTGAACCCTAATCCTAACACTTACCTTTATCTAAATTATAATATAAATCATATCCATAACCATATTATTGTGAGAGTGAGAGTGAGAGTGAGAGTGAGAGAGAGAGATACATACATGCAAATATGTGATATGTAAAATATACTTATGTATAGTGTATATTTAGTTTACATACTATGCCTTCATATACATTTAATTTAATTTAATTTTAACCTTTAACCAAATTGTAATATAACATTAAAGCCAACTTTAAATTAAACTAAATTTAACTCTAATCCTAACATTGCGTCAATGATTTCTAACCCTAAGTCTCCTAAAAATGTCAAGCCAAATTGAGCCCTCATGTTAAACTGATTCTATGCTTAACCATCTTACCATTTATCACAAATCCAATAAATTATAATTCCTAAAAATACACCTTCCTAACCCCAATCCTCCTAAATTTAAATTAACACTACATACCAAGTCGAATTCTACCCTAAGTGACATATGTTAGTGTACATAATTTTATCTAAAAATACATATGTGTGTGTGTGTTTGTGAGTGTGCATGTGTAAGAGAGAGAAAGGGAGGAGGGGGGGATATGTTGAGAGTAGTGAGGAGAGAGAGTCCATAAGTCGTTAATAAGCAGTAGATAGATATGAGATGGAGAGGGAGATGGAGAGGGAGAGTGGGGGAGGTAAATAAGGGGAAAGATATAATAAGAGGAGAGAGTTGGGAGAAACATATAGGAGGAAGGGAAAAATATTAGGTAGACAAAGAGAAGGGGGAGATGAGAGATGAGAGAGATGAGGAAGATAGAGAAGGGGGAGAGTTAGAGATATGAGATAGTGCTCAATAAGGAGGATAGTTAGGACTCATAATAGAAAAAGGGGGTGATGGAAGGGGGAAAGAGGCACAAAAACATAGAGTAATGTCATAGGTACATGTGAGAAAGAAATTATAACAAGATGAGAAGGGGGTGAGAGACATGAAGAAGACATAATGGATAAAGGGCAAGGATGATATGGTCAGAGTGAGGAGAGTAGAAGAGTAGGATTGTGTGTGTGTGTGTGTGTGTGTGTTTGTGAGAGAGAGAGAGAGAGAGAGAGAGAGAGAGAGAGAGAGAGAGAGAGAGAGAGAGAGAGAGAGAGAGAGCACTTCTTAGAGTCATGTTTCTATTCTACCAAAGTGACTATTTGTTAATGCTCAATAAAACCACTCAACTTATTGTACATAGGAGAGAGTGGGAGAAGGGGGGAGGCTGACTAACATGTGGTAGAAATAAATTGCAAAAAGGATCCAAGATATGGTGAGAGTTCACAATAACTCTTATGCTAGGTTAATAAGAGGCAAGAGAAGAGATAGAGCTAGAAAGAAAGAAGATACCTAGAACTTAGAATAGAGAGAGATGGTGATGGAGGATAGAATAGGGGAGGGTAATTACAAGGTGATATGTGTGAGAGATGGTATGGGAAAGAATAATTTGTGTGTGTGTGTGTGTGTGAGGGAGAGAGGGGCGGTTAGTGTGAGAGAGGGTAATTATGCAATTCTACTTTCTCTCTTAACTTCTCATCCTTTTTTTGCAACCTCATGGGAAGGGATAAGGGGAAGAGGGCATACAAAAGAGAGGGAGGGGGTAGAGACATGACATAGAGCTCGAGAAAGAGGATAGTTAGGGTTTAGGATAGACATAGAGAGAGAGAGAGAGAGATACATATATAGTCAATATACACACATGCACACATATACATAGAAAGAGAAATGGTATATACATAGACACACATATACACATATATAATCAAGATATATATACACTAACAAAAAATGAAAATCTAATTTCTACCCTAAATTTAATTTTAATTACATGAATCAAAAACATTGAATGGAGAGAGAGAGAGAGAGAGAGAGAGAGAGAGAGAGAGAGAGAGAGAGAGAGAGAGAGAGAGAGAGAGAGTCTTTTCAGTCAGTGTGAATGCATCGCTTGCACTTAGGGGTAGATATAGAGGGTAAATAGGGGTAAGAGATTGTGAGAGGAGGGAGAGGGGACTTAAAGAGATAAAGGAGGCAGGGAGGCAAAGAGATGATGTAGAGACAAATGATAATAAAGGAGAGGATATGGTAAGTAGCGGTAGAAATAGAACAAAGGGAGGAATGTAGAAAGGTATGAGGTAGAAAGAGAAAATGTCGAAGGGGAGACTAATTAGGTAGAGAGAAAGAGAATAATTAGGGCATTGAATGGATGGAAATGGTGATGGGGTGAGGAATTCGGGAGAGAGAAATGTGGTAATTAGTAGATGGATGACAATTATTGTCCAAAAGAGACAGACATGATGAGAAGAGGGTGAGAGAGAGAGAGAGAGAGAGAGAGAGAGAGAGAGAGAGAGAGAGAGAGAGAGAGAGGAGTGTGTAGAGGTTGAGAGACGTGGGCTAGGGCT
>CM053785.1:337522689-337802689 GCA_028749045.1 Cupressus sempervirens
AGTTCTCAGAACATTAAATAAATTAACGTCTATGCCAAATTGTTCTAAATCTTCTTATTTTCTTGACTATAAAATAAATAATCTTTGATACTTTTAACATATAGGAAGATTATTATCATAGCAATAATACTTTAATACAAGTGTAATACAATAGAGATAAACGTGTTGTTAAAGTATGCAATTTTTGTTAATATTAGTTATATTAAATTGTCAATAACAAAGAGAGCAAATAAATTTTTTTATATTAAATAAACAACATTTTTGAAATAATAGTGAGCAAAATAAAAGACAATAAAAAGCATTTTCAAAATAATAGTTGGCAAAAATAAGAGGAAGCCAAATGGAGCCCGAAATAATAGGGCCTGGAAAAATAGGCACCTAAAAATTATATATAATAAAACAATACAAAATTTTTTAGATTTTTTTGACAAAAAAATTAAAATAAATAAATTCTCAAATTAAAAAAATTAAAATTTTTTTAAAAAAATTATTTAAAAATAAAATAAAATAACAAAAAATTAAACATTGCAGAAGCCCACAAGCTATGGCAATGACTATTGTTGATGCCAAAGATAGTTACTGTCGACACTGACACGTGTTAGTGTTGGCAGTAATTGTCACTGACAGCAACGTCAGTTACTGCCAAGGTCACTGAGATGGGGTGGCGAGGGTGGTGCCCGTCACCTTTATAACATTTATATATATATACATATATATAACCTCCATCTATGTGCTGGAGGTTTTAATTTTTAATTTTTAATTTCATTTTAGAATAACACATTGTTGGCATTTTTAAATTTTAAATTTTATTTTATTTTGAATTTGTATCGAGAGGTGGAGATTGAAAGGTCTTTAGTGGAAAATGAGGAGTCTTTTCATAGGAGATGAAGAGTTGTTTATCTCATTATAAAACACTCCTCTACTTTCATTTTTTGTTTGCATTTGTAGAACAGTAGATTTGAAGAGAAAGACATGAGTTTTGAGAGTAAAGATTTGATTGCTTTTGAGAGGTAGAATAGCTATTTTTTATGAAGAAGAGAGAAAGATAAATAATTTCGAGAAGCATTGCAAATTTGAAGATCAACAAAGAGATCAAAGAGCAAAGTAAACTTTTTAATATTTCTTTTTTTGTATTAAGTTTTATTTTGCATTTAGATTAATATCCACATTTAGAATAATAGTTACACTATTTACATTTAGTTGTATTTTATATTTTTAATAAAATTTGTTAATTTCTACATTGTTGTATTCAAAATTACATTTGCATCTTTCATACATTATTTAGATTTGGTTGCATGTTATATATTTAGATATGATTTGCATAGATTATTGTTCCTTCATATTTTGCAATGTATTTTTTAAATTAATGTTTTTTTTTTTTTTTTTTTTTGTTTCCTAATATTTCATATAGATGGCAATGCCACCATATAAATAATTTTAAATTTTTTTTTGAAAACAGTGATCTATAAATTTAATCATTACTATTTTGATTTACAAAAGTAGTAATATTTATAATAGTATTTTGATTAAGATTAGTATAATGATTTAGATTACTATTTTGAATTAGATTACTCTTTCAATTTTAATAGTTTTTAAATTTACATCTAGATTAAAATTAATCTTTACTTATTAATATTTGAAAAGTTGATGGCAATGCTGCCATTTTCCAAATATTTTATTAAAGTACCAATTTATTTATTTTTAAATAAGAAAAATAAAAATTATATTCATTTTCTCCACACTTGATTATACTAAGTGATCTATTATGTTTCTTCAAAGTAGTTATTGATTTAAAATTTAGATCCCTCTAATTAAGTATACATTTGTTCTTCTTTTTTATTGGTGCTAATGCTTTCTAAATTGTTTTCCATAATTTTTTTTAGGCATGGCAACCTCTAATAGATAGTCAAGTATTATCACATGAGCCCAACTTCTTCTGTAGGATCAAATAATTTTTTGGAGACAAAGTTTCATAAGCATGCACGAATAATTAAACAGTGTTCTACAACTATGGTAAAAGTACTTGAGAATGTGCAACTTTATCAATTGATCATGTATAAGAGATAGAGATAATTGAGATGGAAGATGTTGCCAAATACGTATGCAACACATCTGCAAAAGTAGATGCATTTCCACCCATGATGAAAGAGGTCTACGATGATTGCATTACGAACAAAGTAATAATATGATTTTAATTGTCGAAGAATATGTGATGTACTTACATCATTATGGAGAACTATACACGTGGTCCATATGATGATTTCACATCTTTCAATTTTTCACTTATTACCTCATCTAAATTATTATACTAGGAGATATAGTTCTCCTTTGATCTATGTATCATAATAGTAAATAAACAATTTAACTTTTAGTTCAAATTCTTCTTAGCTATACTTGAAAATATTTGAAACATTTTTCATTGACCTTTGTGTTTGTAATATTATATCTTTTACATCACATATATCATTAATATATTGATCATTAAATTATGTAAAAAGTGGTGTGCTATTTCTAACTGTTAACCTACTCTAAAGCATAATATTTATTTTATACACATTTTAAGTGTAATCATTACCTCAATAACATTTAGTAGTCTGCCATTGTACATTGCTCATGTTAAGCATAATTAACATTAACCAATGGTCTATTTATAAATGTAGATAATAATATTATAAAACTACTTAAGGAATATTGTAATCCTTATACTACTCTATTATGCTAAGAGGCATGTATAACGAGAACAAGATGCCCTCCTAAATGTAACTCTAAACGTAACACTAATCCTAACTTTAACCATGGTCGTACATTTTCCCCTAACCTTATCCATGATTGTGATAATATACCTATTATTATATAGGGTACCTCATATAATAATAAACATATTCTAAAATCCCAACCCTTACTCCCCTCCTAACTATAACTGTGACCCTAAGTAAACTCCTAAATGTAACCATTTGTCTAACTCTAACCCTATTTGTAACCATAACCCTACCCCTATACCTAACTATAACCCTAAATCTAACTCTACCTTAATTGGACTTTAACCCTAATCATAACTGTAACCCTAACCCTAACTCTAACCTTAACCCTCACTCAAAACTATAACCCTAACCCTAATTCAAACTCAAACCCTAAATCTAACCCTAATTCTAATGCTTTGTCTACCCCTAACTCAAATGATAACCCTTATTATAACTTAGACTTTACCCCTAACTCATATTCTAACCCTAAACCTAATCCTCACCCTAACCCTAATCCTAACCCTTTCTCTACCGCTATCTCTAACCATAATTGTAATCCTAACCTTAACCCTGAACCTATCTCTAACCCTAACACTAATCCTAACCTTAACCCTTACCCTTACCCTAACCCTAACTCTAATCCTAACACTAACCCTAATCTTAACCCTACCCCTACCTCTAACTCTAACCCTAAATCTAACTCTAACTCTATATCCAACTCTACCATAATTAGATTCTAACACTAAACCTAACCCTAACTTTAATGCTGAGTGAAACCCTAACCCTATCCTTAACTCTAACCTTAACGTGACTCAAACATGTAGCCTAACCTTAACCTTGATGTAACTCTATATATAACCCTAACTCAAAATATAAACCTAACCCTAACCATAACTCTAAGTCTAACCATTTCTCTATCCCTTTGTCTAACTCCAACTATAATCGTAACTGTAACCATACCCTACCCCTAACTCTAACCATTAAACTAACTCTACCATAATTGGACTTTAATATTATCCCTAACCCTAACACTAACTCTAAGCTTAACTCTAACTCTAACATTAACCCTAATTGTAACATTAAATCTATTTGTAACTCTAACCCTAACCCTAACCCTAATTTTAACTCTAACTCTAACTCCAACTGTAATTGTAACTGTAACTCTAACTCTAATCCTAAACCTAACCATAATTCTAATATTATGTCTACCCCTAACTCAAAATATAATCATAACCGTAACCCTAACTTAAACTCATGCTCTAACTCCAAACCTGACCCTAACCTTAATCCTAACCCAAACCCTAATCCTAACCCTTTCTCTACCCCTATCTATAACCCTAACCCTAAACCTAACTCTAATCTTAATTGTAACCTTAACTCTAATCCTAACACTAACCTTAACCCTACTCCTACCCCTAACTCTAACTGTAAATCTAACTCTACCATAATTAGAGTCTAACCCTAATCCTAACCCTAACTCTAACCTAAAACCTAACTCAAACCCTTATGCCAACATTAACCCTGACTCAAAATGCTAACCCTAACCTTAACCCTTACTTTAAACTTGACTAAAACCCTAACCATAACCCTAACTCTAACCTTAACCCTGACTCAAACCCTTACCCTAACCTTAACTTTGATGTAACTCTATACACAACCCTAACTCTAAATATAAACCTAACCTTAACCATAACCCTAAATCTAACCCTTTCTCTACCCCTTTCTCTAACTCTAACCGTAAATCTAATTTTAACCCTAACACTAATCCTAATTTTATCTCTAATTATAACCCTAACTATAACCCTAACTTCAACTCTAACTCTAACCCTTATTCTAACTATAGCTCTAACTCAAACCCTAACTCTAATTCTAACCCTAACCCTAACCCTAACTCTAATTCTAACCCTGACTATATTTGTAACCTAAATTCAAACCCTAACCCTAACACAAACCCTTAACTCTAATTCTAAACCTAACCCTAACTCTTATCCTAACAATAGTCATAATCTAAAAATAGTCATAGCCCTAACCCTAACCCTAACCCTAACCCTAACTCTAACTATAACTCTAGCTCTAATTATAACCTAAAACCTTAATCCTAACCCTATCCCTAACCCTAACCTAACAATAGTCCTAACCTTAACCCTAACCCTAATTTAAATCTTAATGCTAACCCTAACTCTAATTCTAATCCTAACCCTAACCATAACTATAACTCTACTCTTGAATATAACATTTTATGTAACAATATCCTTAAAGTAAAACTGATGCAAATAAACACCATATATAGAATTAAAAATAACGTCAAGAGTAATCGTTCTTGAGGTGCCTATTTTCATGAATCCTGAAAAATAATCCTTGGATTGATGAAAATAGTCGCCTAGAGAATGATTACTCTCAGCTTAATATATATAGGTATATATAGCTAATTTACTATCTCAATGTGTGCATTCAAAAGAAAAATTAAACATTTGAAATGTTTGCCATTTTTTTATCATCAATTTTTTTATTTTTCTATTCTTAAGTTTAAATTTCATTTTGATGACCAATAAAAAATTAAGAAACAACATATTGCCATCTTTCAATTTTCTTTTGCCACATGATTAGTCTTTGCCAAAGATGACAAAGTGGCTTAATTTGTTATCAAGGAAAATAATGTGGTTTCACTAGACTATTTAAAACTTTCTTTTTTTACTTTCAATCATTCAAAATCTTTTATGCAATTTGATATCATTTTTTTTCTATTTGTTTAAAAATTAAATTAAATTTGAAACATAAAGTTAACATACAGAATAGATCACTAGAGAAGTCTCCTTTTTCCTACCCTCCAAGTGTGGAATTTGACAGTCCCCCTGCCTATCATATGATTTTTCATATGACGGCTAAATTCTTTTCATGCCTTTCATTTTACGTTTTAAGAAAAAAATTGATTGTCAATTTTTTTAGTTTTAAGATAATTTAAGAGATCATTTTAAATTTAAATATTTTATAAATGAGAATAATAAATATTGATTAATAATATGTAAACAATTCTTACTAAATAACTTAATATTATATTTTAGTAATATATTCAAAAATCTCAAATAAAAGAATAATTTTCTAATCTCAAATAAAAGAAGAATTTTCTAAGTTCATGTTAGTCTAAAAGATTTTTAAATTAATAAAATTATGCAATAAGTAATATAAAAATATATAAAATTAGTTTCTAAATTCATTATATATTCTTATTTCAACAAAAATTCTGAATAAATATAAATATACGATCATCAAAATAGGAACATATCTAAATAGAAACAAACTAAAAATAGAAATATATATAAAATATAAAACAATACATATTTATCATGCATATATATTATAAATATTATAAAATTATATTTTTGTATATTATTAATTATAATACTAAGTTGGCTATAACAAGTATTGATTATTTGCTAGTAAATTTATTTGTCATATTGACAGTTCTTTAAAATTTTGGCCTATCAATTCATAGGATCTTACCATTTTTTAGCCTATCATATACAGTTGAAAAGTACAAAAACAACCAATACAACCATCAAATTCTAGGCCTACTGCCTTCCTTACCCACAAGCTTTGTTGTCCTCAGTTTTTTCATTTTTTTGTCTTTAACTTTTTCATGTTCTCATCTTTCCCTTTTAATTGGGAAGCTAGCATTAGCAGCAAGTAGCAACCTTTGTTGTCTTTAGTTTAGTAGAAGTCATAACATTTACATTTGCATGTAAAGAGGAGATAGCTGTTGATAAAAATTTCAATGCATGAGGAGCACATTTATTTTTTAACATTATTTTCAGTTTATAATAATCATTATTAAATTTAAAATAAAAAATAAAAAATAAAAATAATATTATATTATTTAAATAGTTTAATAGTTTTAATTTAATTTACATTTGAGTGCTAAATTTTTTTTGTTTATTGTGGACAAGATTAGAGTAATGGAAGACTTATATTTATATATTTAAATTTGGTTTTTATCTTATTTTAATGAATTATTTATTTTTCATTTATTTGTATGTGAGAATTTCAAGTGCGTAATTAATAGACTCTACAAAATATATTACTTAGTCACTTTTACAAAATAATAGAGACATAACTTGTTTGTTTCTTTTAATCCATGTACTATGGAAATGAAGAAGCTATCAAGGATTGTGTTCCTATTATATATTATTCATATTTAATGTCAAGAAAGCTTGGATTCTTATGATTTTTAGATAGCTTTCTATCACATTGATTGTAGAAATTATTAATATTCTTAGTAGTCTTGTAAAAGATTGAAAGAACAAATTATTAGTATTGAATGTGTTTCTCTCTAAGAAACTCATTCCTAAATAAGGGAACAATCTTTGACATTTTAGTGGCCAACTTTTCATGAGTGGTATTTGGGAAAAAGAAAGAGAGTGTTTTTTTAGAAACAACCTAAGCTAAGAAAGGAAATTCACAAGATTAAATCTTACTAGATGGGAATAATAATATTGAAGATGACATTTGTAGAGATGCAACCCTTTTTGGTCAAAGGCTTATATCTTTAGTCAAATAGAAATGATGCAACAAAAACATTTCATTGTTGGTTAGGAGAACATGATGCCAACATCATTAGACATAGAAGAAAAATGATCATATCTTAGTTGTGCAAAGCACCTACATGGGTTTGAATAAAGATACAAAACTCCTAAAAATTGCACGTCATTTTACCCATAGACATGGTGTACAACAATAACTTTGAGGAGAAATTTTGACAAAAACTACCATGAATGTGTTCTTTCTTATAGATAGAAATGGTTTGAACAAGGATAAAATAAAAAAGTCAAAATCTCAAAAACTAACCTTCCTGAGGACCAAGTAATATGATTTTTTTTTTCTCTAGATGTACCATATGGAGATAGAAACCATCTTGAGTAGAAATGTTTATGTGCAAGATCATGGTGTGCCAAAAAAGTGGCAATATAAAAAATGTTTCCTGTTTTACTCATCTAAAAATACACTAGAAAGCATGTTGAGTTTTTAGTAGGTATGGGTATTAGTACACATGGCCAAAGTTATTTCTAATGCACAAGCCTAATCATGTATTTGATACACAATTGGATACTAAATAATGTTAGATACAAAAAAAATATAAAATATCCAATTTTGTATTGGATAGATGATATATTTGACTTAAAAAATGAAAAAACAACCAATCTTTCTTATTTTTCATTCAAAAAACTATTGTTGGTATAACATCAAGTTCTTACAAATGTTAATCACCAATCATCAAGGTACATTAATTTTTAATTTTATTTATTATTTTTGATATTTTCTCAAAGAAACTCTTTGTTTTTGCTAAACAATGGGTTTAGTATAAATTTGTTAATTATTTTTTATATTGATTGTAATTGCATATTTACTTTGAATGTAGTCAAGCATCTAACCAGGAGGGGAAAACTATTTCTGGTCTAGAGATTTTAGTGCTTCCACCCTCTCCAAGTTCCCCACAGGAGCATGAAAAGGAGAAATCAAAGGAAGGGAGTGGTGAGGTGGTTATAAAAGATAGGTGTTTAGCCTAGAAAAATTTCAATGTCAGAACTTCAAAGATGGGGATTGTGAGAGAAGTCATGATTCCACAAATCCTAGAAGAGAAAGAGGGAAAGATTTAGATGGAGGAACTTATTGATCTAGTGCTAGTGGCCATAACTGACAACACAAGGGAAGTGGAAATGAACCTACTTAACAATGCAATAAATAGCCTGATAGATAATTTTAGATCAATTAAATGGTTGTTTCCTGAACTGGAGGAGGTAAAAGAAAGAACAAGATGGTTGGAAAACTACGAGAAGAAATTTGAGAGAGGGAATGAAACAAATCAGGGGGATGCTATCAAGTTGGTTGAAAAAAGGATAAAAAATTTGGAGACTTGCAACCATAACATGGCTAACTAGATGATCTCTATTCTGACTCTCTCAATGACAACATTGTTACTCTTGTTGGAAAACTAAAAGCCAGGGGTCTTCTAGAGGATAATGAGGAAAAGTACAGAGATGAAGCTAGGAAGGATGATGAAACCATCACAGACATATCTGATAGCTAGTAAGATCAGACCTGCTTGAAGAAATAGGAGAAAATGGCTGAGGAGTGTCAAAAAGCTTATGAAGTAGTGAAAAATATGCAAGACCTTGATAGGAAGGTACAGGAGTAAGTTAAGGATTATCAATATCTGTCTTTTGGCTTTTTGGTTTCTATAGGTTTTTGCTTGGCTTTTTGCCTGTCTTTCAATTTGGCTTTTTTGTTGGTTGTATTACTATTTCTAGGATTTTTTTGTTTTATTTATAGCCCTTTGATATGTAACAACTTTTGGGTTTCAGGATCCCTATAAAACCTATTTTTCTTATCAAAAACTAGGCATTGACTCAAACAAACCAAAAAATCTTGCCCCACTAGATAAAAAACCAAAAAACAATCCACAACTTTCTTAAAATCTACAACTTCTTAAGAGCAATTGAAAAATATATGATAATGAACCAATCCTGAACCCTCTTGATGCAGAGATAAACTCAATAGAAGCAAAAAAAAAAAAGGAACCAACACCACAAAGAGATAGATAATAATATTCTTCTAATTAATTCATCATCTAAATAATAATTACACTTGCTCTCCTACAGATTTCTTCTCCTTGTAACATTGTATCCAAAAACTTGACCTAAACCTAAAGGGCATGTGTAGGATCATGGTGTGTCAAAAAGTGGCGATCTAAAAAGTTTTTAGTTAAGAAATATGTCAAACCATTTCAAAATCTATTCTAAATTTTTTTCCACCCACCATGATACTAAATGAAAACAATTAAGATCTTTATAAGGTCTACTATATCTTTTGATACCAAACCTATATGGTCAACTTTTAAAACATCCTAAAAATGTGCTTTTGGCTTATTTTTATGTGGTTTTTACTTCAAACATGTAACTAATGACTTTTTTTTCACCAAAATTTGATGAAATGAAAATGGTTTCTTAAGAATGTTCTTATCTTTCCATAGATGTAAGATTTGTCAAATTATGAGTTTAGTAAGTAATTATTACTTATTTTCTTATGGAGTTACATATAAAGTGCTGACTAACACACTACTAGAAAAACAACTATAACTTTCAAATGGTAAAACATTTTTTATATCCAAAAGATGCATCACATTCTATGTTTCTTCTATTATAAGGGAAAAAAATGAAAAATTGAATTTTGTAGAGTTTTTAATTAGTTAAGGTGGTCAGACATGAGAGCTTTTTATTATAAAAATACTAAAGTCAAAAATTAATTATTAATTATTTATTTAGAATAAAAATACCCAAAAATATGTGTCACATCCAAGCATGAGTCTACTACTTATATCTAGAATATTATTAGAAAATATTATCATTTGATTTTGATTAAGGTGGTCAGACATACATCTACTTCTTATTTTTGTTTTGAAATTTTTGTGATATTGCATTAAAATTCAAAATTTTGATCAACTAGGAAGATAAGTCCTAGTAGTTTAGAAACTAGATTCAATTTGCTAGAGATTCTTTTCTCTAAACTTTTTAATATAAAGTTAATAACAAGTAGAAAATTGCACATCAAGTTGACACAACCCTAATTTTTTTTTTTTTATTGCCACTTAAGAGCATAGTTTGGTTGACCATGATCCTGCACATACCCTAAACCTAAACCTAAAAACTCTATTTATACTTGCTAAGATGGTCTATGAAACATTCTAGATTATTACAAAATAGGAAAAATAGCTTACAAAATATTCTAGATCAATATAGGATAGAGAAGAATGACTCCACAATGGTCTGCATGAATCCAAAGAAAAGATCTTATTGTAATGATGAAATTGGGACAAATTCGTCAAGTTGGCTCATGCAAAAATCACGTCCAAAATATTTTATGTGGGTGCTCCTACACCATACTCCCTAGGAAATGATATCTCAAGCCGACTTAAGATGAGCTCTTATAGAGTGGTACCCTTCTTCCTGATATCTTGTTCGGTCATCTACATAGCATCTACATCTAAATAACCTCTGAGTTTTACCAAATACTACTTGGAATCCTTTCCTCTTGTCTGCTTTATGACTTTGGTGTCAAGTATCCTTTCTAGCTATGTTGTCTACTTAAATTGGTAGACGTTGCCTATTTTATGTATCAACAATCTATCTTATATCAATTTCTTCAGTGGGTGCTTTGAATGGTGTGAGTTCTACTATGTTGAAGATGGGAGAAATGCTAATCTTAGGTGGAAATCAAATCTCATAAGCATTGGTTTCAAACTTCTTCAATATTTGACAAGGACCTAGTTTTCTCAACATAAGCTTGGTAGATTTACCTTTTGGCAGCCTCTCTTTCTTGAGATTTTCCCATACTAAATCTCCCACTTCAAATTCTAAGTTTCTCCATTTTTTATCTACATGCTTCTTATACTTTTCAAAGGTTTTTTGGAGTTTTACTTTGACTTCATCATGGATTTCTTTTATGGTTGTAGTAGATTGTTCTCATTAGGCACTAACTTTTTGCTATGAACTCATATCTCTTAACTCAAAAATCCCTCTAGGATGAATTCCATACACCACTTGAAATGGTGACTTTCCTATACTTATATTTATGGAGTCATTATATGCAAATTCAGCTTGGGGTAGGATTACATACCATTTTGCTACATGTTGTCTTGTGAGTGTTCTTAATAAATTGTCCAATATTCTATTAATTGTCTCTATTTGGCCATCAGTTTGAGAATGGTAGGCTGATGAGAATGATAAATTAGTTCCAAGTTTCCTTCATAAAGTTCTCCAAAAGTATCCTACAAACTTCACATCCCTGTTTGATACTATGTTGAGAGGTAGCCCGTGAATCCTTATGACTTCCTTAAAAAAGAGAACTACTATATGAGAAGCATTATTGGTCAACTTACATGGTAAGAAGTAAGCCATTTTTCTGAACCTATCTACTACAAAAAAATACACTATCATGCCCCTTTTGTGTACATGGCAGCCCCATTACAAAATTCATTTTTATGCTTTCCCAGGGTCTAGATGGTATTGGAAAAGGTTGATAAAGCCCTGCAATTGTAGTCCTTCCTTTGGCCCTTTGACAAATTGTACATGTTTCCACAAATTTTCTAACATCAGTCTAAAGTTTTGGCCAATAGTAGTACCTTCTAACCAATTCTAAGGTTTTTTCCAAACTAAAATGTCCAACCATTGTTCCAATATGCTTCTCTTTGATAATGTTTATCCTCATAGAGTACCTGGGTACACATAGTTTTCCTCCTTTGAAAAGAAGTCTTTCTTGTATCAAAAAATTAGGAAAATAAGCATGGTATCTTTCACCAAACTCTACATACCTTGTAGATGTCAACAAAATTTGGATTTGCTACATACATGTCCTTGAGTGCTTCAATCCCACACTTTCTAGTTGTATTTGGGAGACAGTCAGAGTCCTACTTTGAGCATCAACAACCTTGTTTGATATGCCCTTCTTATGTTTGATGGTGAAGGTATAGACCTATAAATACTCCACCCATTTCATGTGCCTATGACTTAATTTATCTTGGCTATTTAGAAAACTAAGTGCTCGATTATCATTATACACAAGAAACTCCTTTGGCAACAAGTAATGTCTCCACCTTTTGAGAGCTTGAACCAATGCATAAATTTCTAGGTCATATGAAGAGTATTTCTGGTTGGCTTCATTGAGTTTTTCACTTGAGAAAGACACTGGTTTTCCTTCTTGACTAAGAACTGCCCCTATAGCAACCTTGCTAGCATCACATTCTACTTGGAAAACTTTGTTAAAATCAGGTAAAGAAAGAATTGGCTGCTCACTAAACTTTTTCTTAAGCAATTCAAAAGGTTCATTTATTGATTGACTCCATGAAAACTTATACTTCCTTCCTCCTTTAATAGTTTCTATCATAGGAGTACATATATGACTGAAATTTCTTATGAATTTCCTATAAAATTTAGTAAGACCATGAAAGCTTCTAACATTTCCAACTATTCTTGGGGGTGGCCAGGATAGTATAGCACTTACCTTATCTTTATCCATCTTCAAGCTACCTTGAGAGATAACAAAACCAAGATATGTCAGCTCCTCTTGCATGAACAAACACTTTTCCAAATTTATTACCAATTTCTCATCATGAATTCTTCTCAAAACCATGTCAATGTGCTCTAGGTGTTCTTCCTTTGTTTTTTTGAAAATTAATATGTCATCTAAATATACTATGTTGAACTTACCATTGAAATCTTTGAGTATTTCATTCATAAGTCTCATGAAGGTACAAGGATCATTAGAGAGTACAAATGGCATTACCTTCCATTCATATAATCCATCATTAGTTTTGAATGTTGTCTTCCACTCATCTCCAGCTCTTATCCTTATTTGATGGTACTCACTTCTTAAGTCAATCTCGGAGAAATACTTTGCACCTCCCAAACAATAAAAAAAATCTTCAATTCTTGGCATTGGAAACCTATATCTAATTGTAATCTTATTAATGGCTCTAGAATCAATGCACAACCTCCAGGTTCCTTCCTTCGTGGGTGCCAAAACAATAGGTAAAACACATGGGCTTAAGCTTTTCGTAATCAAGCTAGAATCAAGTAACTCCTTTACTTGCCTAACAATCTCCTCATTTTGTTGAGGTGTCATATTGTATGTAGCTTTATCGAGTAAAGTAACTCTAGGAATGAAATTAATACAATGACTAATGTCTCATATAGGTGGTAAATACTTTGGCATACCTTCTGAAATTAAACCTTCATACTTATCCAAAAGTTCGTTCACTTCATTAGGAATTTCCTTCTTTGTTTCAGCCTCCTTTCTATTATTTCCAATGGGTTCTTGTGGTTGTGGATTAGGCAGCAAAAGACAACAAGGTTTAGGTTCATCCTTCATGTTTCATAAGAATTCTTTTTTATCAACCATCATAATTTTGGCTTCCCTCTCTTTATTTTCTTCCACTTTTTCATGATAGCAAATGGAATCAATATAATCACCTTTACATCCTTCTTGATGGTGTATATATTGAGTTTTCCATCATGTTGTGCTTGCAAATCATACTGCCAAGGCCTACCAAATAATAGGTGGCATGCATCCATGTCAACTATATCGCACAAAATTCTCTCCTTATACTTTCCAATCTAAAAATCAACCTATGCTTGATCATTTACAAGATTTTGTTTACCCTTTGTTAGCCACAAAACCTTATAAGGAAAAGGATGAGGTATCCTCCTAAGTTTTAGCTTCTAAACCATCTCAAGAGAAACTAAATTCTCAGTAGATCCTAAGTCAATAATGACTTTACATACCTTACCTCCAGATTTGCAGGTAGTCCTAAAGATAGTTTTTCTTTGTGGTGGTTCCATAGTAGTATGCACTTTCAAAAGTGTTCTTCTCATCATTAAACTTTCTCCTCTTTCAGGTACACTATCTAAGTCAGCCATCTCCTTCTCTTGGTATTCAACATCTTTGTACCAAATGTGTTTTTCTTTCACCTTGTGAACTTGAACTTTCTCTATCCGAACACCTAGATGCATAATGTCCCTCCTTATTGCAATTGAAACAAATAATCAGACTTTCCCTTCTACCACCAAATCCACCTCTTGAATTGCCTCTTCTATCTTCCTTGGAAATTTCCTCTTCCCTTTGATTTCTTCCTCTTCCTCTGCTATTTTTTTCTTCCCTTCTTTTTAATTTGGCTTCCACCTTCAATGCTAGTTAATACCACTTTTGTACTATATCATAACAAAATAAATTAATTTTTTGAATGTTCAACCTCAATCTATTGAGATATCTAGCAAATTTTACACTTCCACATTCACTCTACTTTGCCCTTAGGATTTTTTTTGGAATTCTTCAGTATAGGCAGTGCAAT
This sequence comes from Cupressus sempervirens, assembly GCA_028749045.1. Classification (NCBI taxonomy): domain Eukaryota; kingdom Viridiplantae; phylum Streptophyta; class Pinopsida; order Cupressales; family Cupressaceae; genus Cupressus; species Cupressus sempervirens. Next base: position 337,537,327 of record CM053785.1, read on the forward strand.
CTAGCTCCTTTTGTCTTAAACTTTGTCTCCTTCAATGAAGTTGGATTTCATAATCCTTAGGTAAGTATGTTTCTCTCACCTTTGCACACATCCTTTCCCATGAAGTTATCATGTTCTTACCTTCTTTGACCCTTACTCCTTGAGTGAAATTCCACCAAGTGAGGGTTGGTCCCTTCAACTTTGACTTCAAAATTTTTACCTTGTCCTTTTCTAATATATTTTCACATTCAAAATGTTTGTTCAAGGCTTCTATCCAATCCACAATAACATCAACATCCATCTTTCCTGAGAAGATGGGTAGGTCACCTTTGGCATTGATGCAAAGATAAACTTGATGGAAGCAAAAACAAAGGGAACCAACACCAAAAAGAGATAGATAATAATATTCTTCTAATTGATTCACCAAATGAATAGTATATACACTTGCTCTCCTAAAGATTTCTTCTCCTCAAAACTTTGTATCCAAAAACTTGACTAAACCTAAACCTAAAAACTCTATTTATACTTGCTAGGATGGTCTATGGAACATTCTAGATTATTACATAGGAGAACTAACCGTATGAGACCAAAACAACTTATAGAAAGATCTAGATCCTTATCTCTTACCAAAATAGCTTATAGACAATATAGAATAGGATAAACCAACCCCACAAGGACCTATACAAATCCCAAGATAAACTCTTCCAGTCAGCTCATGCAGAACTGACACTCAATAGTAATTGATTTGCATATGTACATTCTTTATTTGGGTACTTCTACATCATACTCTTGGGTACAATAGAATCCAAGTCCCTTGGATTGGCCTTCCTCTTTCATGCCTTCCAATTCTTTAGTATTTACTATTTGTATTCTTGACCAGTATCCAAATCAACTATCATATGTGCATAAAATTTTTCCATATTCTGATAGAACTCTTGCAAACCTACAATGAATGGATTAAATGGAACCTTGTTATATATGACTTCACCAATTTGGGTTACTATAGGAACTGCTGCATTTGTTGCTGTGATGTCTTTATGTTGCAATATCTCCATGCTTGGAGAAAAATTCATCACTATTGGAACCTCCTCTATCCTCTTAGCTTCATCAAAAGTATTCTTCCTTGCTGCTAGTATCCTTTTGATAGGCTAGACTACCTTCTTTCTTAATTTTAAATGCTATTTCTTGCTTGCATTAAGTGTTGGAATAATGATACATTTGTCATTAGTTACAACACTTATTTGATTCTGAATGCTTACCAAGTTCATCACTCAGTTTACAGTTCATACCGAGCATTCGTTGGTTACCAAGTATGTTCAGCAGTGTTTACCAAGTCAGAAAGGTAAATGAAGGTTTTAGTGTTTACCGAGTCAGTAAGGTAAACGAAGGTTTTTGGTGTTTACCGAGTCAAGAAGGTAAACAAAGGTTTTAATGTTTACCGAGTCAGAAAGGTAAATGAAGGATTTAGTATTTACCGAGTCAGGAAGGTAAATAAAGGTTTCAGTGATTACCAAGATAGAAAGGTAAAAGAAGTATTCAGTGCTTACCAAGTGAATCGAAGGAGTTAGTTTCTACCGAGTGACACAATGTTTACCGAGTCACCAGTGTTTACCAAGTTCCAAGCTACTCAGAGTGATTAGTATGGACTGAGCCCCTACCTCTACCGAGTGCATGACGATGCTGTGTAATGTAGTGGATGCCGAGTGTCAGAAGGTCACCGAGTGAGTTTGAAGAACCTGAGTTTTCTACTATTTGGCCATCTTAGTAATGTTTTTTCCACTTGTGTTTGGCCGACCTTGTTGCTGTAAATATTGGAATGGTATATATGTAATGTATTGTGCCATTTGCAATATAAGAAAATAGTTATGATGAAGAGAAGTAACAGTGAAGTAAGAGCGAATTGAAAGAGAATCAGCAGTGAAGTATTCAACAAGGTTATCAAGGAGCAGCAAAGATATATCCGTCACATCAAGTGATCAGTACATAAGATCTAATCAGCAAACTAGTTGCAAGCAGATCCACTGCTTCATCCTAACAGGTGAATCAGTTTTGTAAATCCTTTAACAGGGTAGAACTAACAGTCTTTTGTAAATCTCCTAACAGAGTGCATACTTCATTGTATGTTTGTAAATCCTCTAACAAGGTGGATCTAGCAGTCCTACTTGATCCTAATAGGGCAGATCACCAGAAGTGATCACTGTAAGCCTTAACCGGCCAACTTTATACTGCAGTATTGAAGTTTCGTGGGCATCATCCCCACCCCAGTTTTACTTTCAATTTGAAAGGTTTTTGGGTCACCAAATCAGTGTGTTAATCTTTTTCATGCATACAGTAAAGTAGATGAATGAATGGTGAATTTGTTATTATGCTGAATTGGTTTAAATTTTAAAGCTTACCGATTCACCCCTCCCCTCTCAGTAACCTTGTTAGTCCTGAATATTTCCAACATTAAGGACCATCACATCCAACTCTTTACAAACTGTTTCATCACAATGGTCATCAACCATTTCAACCTTTTTTCTATCTTCAAGAACTTTTGTATTATAAGTTTCATCAAAAACATGTTGTTGCTCACCTTGTATATCTACATCACTGTGTTCATTTGGTAAGTCAGCATCGGGGTGAATGCACAAAGTTGGGTCACAATTCTGTAGAAGTCAAATCTACAGAATGAGACCTCTTAGAAATGGCTACCCGATTTTAAAAAATGGGTAGCCATTTTCAGCTTGGGTACCCAACCCTAAATTTAAAAAAAGGGTACTCATTTCTCAAAAAACAAAAAAAAATGAATTTTTTACAAACGGGTACCCATTTTTTAGAAGTAAAAAATGGCTACCCATTTCTAAAAAAATCATTTTTTTAAGTTTTGGGGGGACTTTACATGCCACTTTTAGTTTTTAAAAATGTGTACCTATTGTTTGAATTTCAAATAATGGGTGCGCATTTCTTACAACATGAGGTGAGATTTTTTTTCCCTCCTTAGATTTTGTTTTGGGATAGGCTTGGTGAGACCAAGCCTATGCCTTGGCCTCTCAAGATTTGACTAAGGCATTGAATTGACAAATTCATGCCTTGCCATAATTTTTAGAGGGTCTCCTCGATCAAATTTTTTTACAAAACAAAAACCCATTAGAGCTCTCACTGTCCTGATTTTAGAAATATAAATTGTATAGTGTTATGATTTTATTTACTATTTTTGCATTATTTTTTAATCAAAGGTGGTACCTAAATGTAAAATAGCAACATTCACTAAAACTTTAATAACCTTTTTATTTTATGATTTTTCTTAAATTAATTTATATATCATCAATCTACATTCAATTATTTTGAATTTTGAATTTTTTTTTGAAAAAAGTGAAATTTTGATCAATTATGGTGTCCGTACATGAGAGGTTTTAACATTTACCTTTATAGCCAATTAAAAATTAAAAATTAAAAAAAATTAATTAAAAAAATCAAGAAAAATATTCTCATCAATCTTTGGTGTGTCAGGTGACTCTGTTTAAAAGGATTCAAAAAAATTCATTTATTTGTGTCAAATTATGGTATCCGTACACAAGCATGGTATGGTCCTGAAACAAGCATTTTGAAAAAGTAGTTTTTAAAGATCCATACCGAAAAAATAATCTATCATATGGGTATACAAATAAATTACATATTCAAAATGAAGATCCTAGGCACTACAATTTTTATTGCTGAAGTCTTTTTTATATTCAATCTCTAAATGGCTTAAATTTTGGCATCAATTGACAAAATATTTCAAAAATAGGAAAAACACTTCCACTTTTTGGCCAAAAGTGAGACCCAACTTTTTTCACTGACCCATCGATATGTTCATTTGGTATATTAGCATCAATGTGATCAGGTTATTCTTTCAACAAACAACTCTTCTCTTCCAATGTCTTAGTACAGGCTTCTGTAATTTGAATTGGTTGATGCTCTAGATCTATATTTTTCTGCAATTCCTATTTTAGTCAAACTAAATTTTCTTCATGCTTTCTCAGTTCCTGCATTAGGAATTCCATTCATTCTTTTATCTCTTGATCTATTTGGGCTTCCTCTTCACTTTTCTTCCTTTTCTCTTCTGCTCTTTTCCTCGCTTCTTCCTTCTTGTTCTAAAAATCCCAATATGAAACCCATGCATCAAATAGTATCTTTTGATCATGAGATAAATTTCCTCTTGTGACCATTGTCTCCTATCTAGGTTCTCTCCATTCAACCTAGTCTTTTGGCCACAGTTACAGGTTTTTTCCTCAACTTGTCACAAAATCCAATTTGCCTTAGAAGCTAAAAGCTTTTCCCAAGCTTTTCCCAAGCTTTGATACCAAAAATGATGCAAAGATAAACTCACCAGAAGAAAAAATAAAAGGAATCAACACCACAAAGAGATAGATAATAATATTCTTCTAATTGATTCATCAAATGAATAGCATATAAACTTGCTCTCCTAAAGATTTTTTCTCCCCAAAACTTCATATCCAAAAACTTGACTAAACTTAAACCTAAAAACTCTATTTAAACTTGCTAGGATGGTCTACAGAACATTCTAGATTATTACATAGGAAAACTGACCCTACGAGACCAAAACAACTTATAGAAAGATCTAGATCCTTATCTCTTGCCAAAATGGCTTATAGACTATTCCAGAACAATATAGAATAGGCTAAACCAACCCCATAAGGACATGTACAAATCCCAAGATAAACTCTTCTAGTCAGCTTGCGTAGAACTGACACTCAGTAGTGACTAATTTACATATGTACATTCTTTAATTGGGTGCTTCTGCACTAGGCATCCTTTTTGCCAACTCTTACAAGGGCTTCTATGAAGTATCTTTGGTTTGCAGGTAAGTTCACCACCTCTTGCTCAAGGGTATCCTCTTCTTCCCCTTCTGCCTCTTGCTCTGAGGAAATCTTTGCTCTCTTTTCTATCTAGCCTTTCAGCTTCTCAAATTCATCCAATAACCACATTGATTTTCTCATGTTCTTGCATCTTCTTTACCAGTTCAGCTTTGGTGACCATGTTTGATGTTTTAGCTTCTGACTCTGATCCAAACATAAAATCTAATTTCCTCAGGAGCTTTCCGAAGCTGTGATACCAAACATCATGCAAAGATAAACTCAATGGAAGCAAAAACAAAAGGAACTAGCATCACAAAGAGATAGATAATAATATTCTTCTAATTAATTCATCATCTGAATAATATTTACACTTTCTCTCCCACATATTTCTTCTCCCTATAACTTTGTATCCAAAAACTTGACCTAAACCTAAACCTAAAAACTCTATTTATACTTGCTAAGATGATCTATGGAAAATTCTAGATTATTACAAAATAGAAAAAAATAGCTTACAAAATACTCTAGATCAATATAGAATAGAGAAAAATGATCCCACAATGGTTTGAATGAATCCCTAGAAAATATCTTATCCTAATGATGAAATCGGGATGAATTCCTCAAGTTGGCTCATGCATAAATCACATTATGTGGGTGCTCCTACACCACCTTTACCTTTAGAGGAATTTATATGAAATAATCAAAATTGACCAAGGGGCTTCTAGAATACATATGCCAATATCCCCACATTACACCCCATGTTTGCCACATTGAACTTTATTGTTGAAAACTTGGAGAAGCTTATAGTACAACATTATATTGGAACATATTGGTGCAATCCTATACACATCAAGTTTGATGATGGTTTCAATTATAATGGGATTGTGACCCTAAAAAAATCTAAAGAGAAAACATGTAGCCTTTTTATGAACCCCAAAATAAAAATATAAGTAGATCCTAAAAAGCTAAAGTTGTCTATCAAATGGTACAAAAATGATGCAATGTTCGAGCACATCTTGAATCACTAGCTAATGGTATTTGATAGTTATTCCCACATCAATTTGGAGGTTCCAATCTACTTTATTAAAAAAATTATCTCACTCATTGATGTTTCAACCATTTTAATAGTGCATCATCTTTTATTATTGCAAAATACAAGTCACAGACATATTAGGGCCATTCACACCTTGAGAAATCTTTTGTTTAGGTAGAGTGTGCAATTGCTTCCTCTTCTTTTAAATACTTTTGGCCCTTTGACATTCCCTATGAATTTACATGTTTGTGTGTCCTATACATGCATTATATAAAATAATTTATGCTTATGTCCCCTTAGTGATGTTGATTGATATGACTATATGTTTTAGGTATACAAGACAACATAGGTTTCTATAGGGACTAAAGCATCTCACTAAGAGGTGTACTATATGAGAGATGAGGATGGAAAGTAGATCTATGGACTCCTACTATCACTTTAAGTCTAAAAAATTAATTTGTTGCATTGTCCATATAATTAAAAAAAATCATATCTTTTTTAGAAATTACTTCTAATGATTGCAAACTTATGCAAATATGTTTCACTTATTATCATTTAATGACAAATAAGGAGATGGCATAGGTGGGAGGTTTTGTGCTTTCTACCATTTTATTTGGCCCTAACACTTCCATGGTACAAATTTTTGTATGTACTCATCAATTTATTTTTTCATATTAGTATTTATATGTATTGTCTAACTTTTATGATGATCTTATTAAATTTATTAGAGGTTTCACCAGCTACCACTAGGGGGGATGTGAGGTGGTTTAAACATTATGCATTGACAAGGGAAGGTAGTTAAGTGTTCAATCATTTTAATAGATGATACAAAGAAAACTCCTAATAAAGTAGTCTTAATAGACCTGTGTAAATCTCTTAACCGAGTGTTTTCTTTATTGTAAAATTAAGTCCTCTAACAAGGCACACTTCTAACAATGTGTTGAAATACTCTAACAAGGTGAGACCTAATAGTCTTTGTGTGTCTTTAACAAGGAAGACCCCTCATAGGGTAGATCATAGTTTATGATCAAACTCATTGTAACCATAATTAGCTACACCTTACAGCTGCAGTAGTCAATATTTATGGGTGCCATCCCCACCCCTATTTTATCTTCTCATTGGAGGGTTTCTAGGTAACAAATTTATTGTGTAATGTGTTATTTGTTTCATGTTATGGATGAAACTATGTAGTTAGCTATTTTAGTTTATATGAAAGATTATGAGATGGATGCATGGTAAATATTTTATGTTTAAAGTTTTGATTAAAGTTTTGAAGTGTTGATTCACCCACCCCCTGTTAGGATTAAGCCATAGATAGAAATAACAATTACATGCAAATATAACCAAAAATCTCCCACTTGGAGACTGATCCTGTAGCAATACTACTACCACATGGGGCTCCCACTAGATCAAACTACCCTGGACTCTATTGTTCTTTTATTCATGTTTAATCTAGAAGACCAACCAAAGCTAAAGAGGAGTTCAGCTTCTCCCTTGTCACTACCTTTGTCAACATATCTGCTAGATTGTCATTTGCATGTATCTTCTCTAGCTTTAACTATCCATCCTCCAAAGAATGAACTGGTATCACAATTGGATGTGTTTGGTCTTTGAATGCAAAGCTGAATTCTTTGCAAGATGAATTGCACTCTAACTATCTGTGAACAAATAATTATTCCTCTGAGGATGTCCAATTCTACCAAGAAAAACTGAAGCCATATCATCTTCTTGGTTGCCTCTATAGTAGCTACATACTTTGCCTCTATAGCAGATAAAGCATTAACCTACTATAACCTAGAAACCTAGCTCACGGTTGCCCCACCAATAGTAAAGACATAACCTATAGTACTCTACTTGGTATCAATATCCCCTGCCAAATATAAGTCAACATAGCCCTGTAAATCAGTAGTAAAGCCCCAAAAATGTAAACACTTGTTGGATGTTCCTCTCAAATATTTGAGAATCCATTTGACAACATTCCAATGCTCAATTCCTAGATGACTCATATATCTGCTAATGACTCCCACTGCATGTGCAATATCTAGCCTAGTACATACCATAGCATACATCAAGCTTCCTACAATTGAAGCATAGGGTACCTTGGACATCTTATCCTCTTTTTCTTGTGTCTTGGGACACATCTCCTTAGTCAACTTCAAATTACTAGGTAATGGTGTGCTGAAAACTTTAGCATTCTCCATAGAGAAACATTGCAACATCTTCTCAGCATAATCAGCTTGAGATAGCATCGATGTTCTGTTCTTCCTATCTCTGCAATTCTACATACCAAGGATTTGTTTTGCTACCCCAAAATCCTTCATAGAAAATGCATGTGCTAATTTTCATTTCAGCACCTTAATGTGATCCATGTTAGACCCAACTACAAGCATATCATCAACATATAAACATAAAAGAATGTAGCTATCATCATCCAACCTCTTAAAGTAAACATAGTGATATGAATGACACCTATTGTAACCATGCTCATGCATAAAACTGTCAAATTTCAGATACCATTGCCAAGTTGCTTGCTTCAAGCCATATAAACTTTTCTTCAATTTGCACACTAAGTTCTCCTTACCTTTGACCTCAAATCCCTGTGGCTGAGCCATATATATCTCTTCATCCAAATCACCATGAAAGAAGGCTATTTTAACATCAAGCTACTCCAAATGCAATTCCTTAGTAGCCACAAGACTTAAAATAGTATGGATAGAAGTCATCTTAACAATAAAAGAAAATATCTCATAAAAATCAATGCCCTTTTTCTGTGCCAATCCTTTCACAACTAACCTAGCTTTAAATATTTTCTTACCTCCTTCCTCTTCTTTCAACCTGTAAACCCACTTATTCTGTAAAGCTCTTTTACCTGCAAGCAACTTGCATAAATCCCAAGTTTTATTTTCAGCAAAGAGTCCATTTCATCTTTCATCATAGACTCCCACTGAATCTTAGTATCCACCTGCACAATTTCATCATAACTTTCAGGTTCACCAGCATTAGTAAGTAAAATAGAGTACAAAGAGGGAGAAAATCTTTGTGGAGGTCTAATTTTCCTTGTTAACCATATAACATTCACTGATGTGTGTGGTAATTTTTGTTTCAATTTTCTTCATCATGAGGAATGGCTAGAACATCAACTTTTGGAGTCTCATCCAACACTACATAATCATCTTCTTTCTTCTCATGTTGCTGCAACAGATCTTTGTACAACACTTTCTCATTGAATATGACATCCCTACTTCTTACAATTTTCTAATTTTCAAAATCCCAAAGCCTATAACCAAATTAATTAATGTCTTATCGAAAAAATACACATTTCTTTGACTTAGCTTCTAGCTTGGTTCTATTTTCAGAATCTATGTGAGCAAATGCTTTACAATTGAAGGCTTTGAGAAAAGAATAACTCACTTTCTTACTAGTCCATGCTTCCTCTGGAATACCACAACCTAAAGGAGTAGAGGGACCTCTATTAATCAAATATACAATAGTATTGATAACCTCTTCCCACATGTGTAAGGACAACGCAACATGCAACCTCTTGCTCCTTGCATGTTCCATTTTAGTCTTGTTCATGCATTCAACCACTCCATTTTCTTGTGGAGTCCTTTTAATAGTCTTCTCTCTACAAATACCATTAAATTAAATTTCTCCATTAGCAATATGGCTATACAAAACCTAAATATACTAGCAGTTGGGCTTTTATGTATGTGCTTTGGTAGACATGAAATCATTCACCAAGATTACAAAACATATCAAATATTTCCAATAAAAAACACCCACAAAACTAAAAGCCATTTATGTAGCGATGGTGATTAGTACCTGCGGTCCCTCTCACATGAAACAAAGAGGCCACTTTCCTAAAAATATCTTTTTCGTTGGTATTTGCTAAATATGAAACACATAGGGCCATTTTAGCTTCCTTTTTCCAACTCCCTTATAGTATGCAATAATGGTGTAAATTTCTCTTTTATAAAGTAAATGTTTACAAATAAATTAGTTTACTCAGATTTCATAATAAAACAAGTGTTGTACAAGTAGCTAGAGTCCCTGCTTTTAGTGGATGGAGAAGTATGTATGATAGAGGGAAATAATTTAACAAAGTTAATTTTAAAATTGAAAAAATAGGAAATTTTAGTGTCGTTACAACATAGTGTGACCTTAAAGTGATTAAAGATGTTAAAAATTAGTGGTGTGACCTTATATAGTACTAGAGATTACAAGAATGTTCATTGGAAAGTTGGTTATGAAAGTCTTAAAGGTCAAGAACGACAAGGACCAGAGCAACTTGTAGGAGGAGAGTCACTATAGTGCAAGAACGATAGTGTAGTGAATTGGTTTTTTCTCATGCTCCATAATATTATGTTTAAGTTAGGCCATTTCCTAGAGACAAAGAGGCATTTTCCATAGATTTTCTACAACCTACAGCTAGTAACTCCTAACATTAAAGTTGCTTGTGGAAGGGACACAAAATTGAGAATGCTTTAAGTATTCAAAATTCAAAAGGAAAGTCAATACAATCGGTAGCATTCTTCGAATAGATGATTGTTGTTAACATTCAAATGATAAACCAGACTACTCTAATTTAAACATACTTGGAAGTTAATGAAGTTGATAAGAAGCTTGAATTTTTAATGAAGTTGATAAAAAGCTTGAACTTCTGACACAATTTATCAATAATAAATCTATTGTAGGTCTAACCATTTGAGCTCTTGAAGCTAATATTTTCTTAGAACTCTGTATAAGAGTTTGATTTAAAATCATTTGTCATCAACCAATAGTTAAATGTGGTCTATTGGAGGTTTAGTGAAGGTTTAAATGGCCTGAGACAGGTACTGTAGACACCTAAATTTGATTACACCGCTTTGGTAATCCTATTTAGTTATCCTTAAAGGCATCATTAATTAAATTCCTATTTAATTAATCCTTTGACATCCCCTAGCTGATTAATTTAGTTAATCATCTATAGTCCTAATTGATAAATCAAACAACCTATTATTTATCAATTAATCCTTTTCTTCTATCTAATTCCAAAAATTCCCATTGATTAAATAAATCTATTTGATAAATAAAAACCTCAAATCTAAAATCCCCTAACTTATCCCTAATCCTCCATTTAGCCTAATCCACCCCATCCACCCATACTAACCAAGCTTAGCCACTAAATCACCCAGCCTCATTAATGCCATCCACTTGCACATCTCTAACATCCCTAATCTAATCCTAAACCCAAGCCTAATCCACCCCCTAATGTTGTCACATTCCCTAAATAAGTTTAAGACTTTCCTAAACCAAACCAAAGTCTCCCCTCAAAAATCCCAACCACCAAGTCATGAGTGCTCTTACAAACCATAAAAGACTCTTACAAGCCCACTCATGACTCTTACATCCATCTTCCACACTCTTCCCTCTTCCACACTCATTCCTCTTACATCTCTCTTACATACTGAACCCCACTCATCATGCCTTTAACCAACCCTTTACCCTACCATCTCACACTCATCCTCCTTGTGACAAGTGTCACCTTCCCATTGGTGCTAAACAAGCACAATCCATGTGCTCTCCTTTGAGTGCATCCTAGCCATCCTTAAGCCTTCATCTCTCCTTGCATCTTAGCCCTCCATCCTTCAAGCCCTTAGCCTATAAATTGAATCCCATCCCAAGCCATTCCAATCACAATCCTTAAGATAAAGTTATCATGCCCTTTTGAGAGCCAAAATCCATACCCATACCCTTATAATGCCAAATTGAGAGCTCACAAAGCTACCAATTTGCTATTACCCATCTCCACCATTGAAGCAACTTTGAGCATCTTGAGCATACATCCACATCAAAGGACACATCTACAAAATCAAGAAAGTAATGAAGTGCTTCATCTTTTGAAGTTTTCATCTCTTGTTTGTTTTCTTTGTCTAAGAATATATGTGAACTTAGTTTTGGTTTGTGAATGCTTTCTTTAATGTTAATGTTCCTTGCACACTAAGATCTAGTTCTACAGGTACAACTTAAGAAGACTTTCCACCAATTATAACTAATGTTAATTCAACTACTTATTCAATTAATTGACATATGGGAGCTCAACAGAAGATTATTGTCTTTAACTATGAAAAAATTCTTTCATGCAAAATATAATAAATTATGACAAGATTCTCGAGTTACAGAATCTAGAAAATAAGGAAAGAAAAGATATATAAAAAACAACACAAATTTAAACACAATAAAATCTTTAAAACAACTTTAAACACACCAATTGTAAGAGTGAATACATAGTTTTACCTATATTAGTCATTTCCAAAAAGTCGCCATATGAATACCTTATGTTCTTGTAATTCAAGGATTTTTAAAGTAATTTCTTCCAAGAAGTAATCCTTATTCATGGAACTATAACGAATAGTCAATTTACAAGGAGAACAATTGGATACAAACATCAATCCAATGAATGCTTGATGCAGATAACTACAAGGTATAAGGATATAAATGTAGCTTAAGTATAAAAAAAGGAATTGCCATGGTATAAGGTGTTTCAATACCATTATTCATTGAAAGCTCACCAAAACCTTCCCATTGGTCTGACTGTAAAGAAGATTTCAGGCAAAGGTTTCTAGCTAACAACACATCAGCCCAAAATATTCAAACCTACAAGGATGGGTCTACACAAGGACATACATGCATTGTAAGGCCTTTCTATGTGATCTGATCAATCTGTATCTCTTAAAGAACTCATTTTTCTTGAACTTTTTATATTGAAGAGGCAAGAGAGATAACAAACTGATTCAAAATTTAGAATTTAAGGGAGAGGGGATTTTTCCATTATAAGTGAATTTTGCATAATTTCTTGTTAAGAAGAGTGCATTAAATCAAATTCTGACTAGCAGTATAAAATATAAACTATAGAATCTTCCAATGAAAGCATGAAAACCAAATTGGAAAAGGTGATTTAGGGTTTCACCTTATTTTAGGGGAATTGATAATGAGGGTAAACTAAGAAATAATTTTATGATTTTTTTGTCATGGTCTGGAAGAGTATCACTGCCCTAAAATGTAAAAAGTTATGTAAGAATACAATGCAACTAAAAGGCAAGTAAAACTATACTTGAGACTACACTAAAACCACTACTCTATGAAAGAAGCCTCTTCAAAATCTCTTCTTACTCTCCAAGAAGAATTCAAATGTTTTTCAATATTTACAAAACATCATAATAGATTGTTCTTACTTAAAAAAGAGTTAAACAAATTCTTTCAACCCTAAAATAACACAATTTTTTTTGACAACATAGAGCCAAAGTGATGCTTTATTGAATATTTTCATCTTATAATGTTCTTAGATGTTACCATTTTTTGGTTGGCATAGATATTTAGGTACCAAACTCTTTAAAATTTCTACACCTTATTGCATGCAAAGGATGTCTATTGAACAAGTTTTATTCTCTATAGCTATTTGTGTGTTTGGGAAATCACAACAACGGATGTGTAGATCTCTTGTTAAATTGATAATTGCCATGTTCAAATATTTCACATAACATAAAAGGAAAAGACCACTGACAAAAATAACAATAACTAATAGAAATTTTCTAATTTTCATATATGACATGAAATAATTCCATTACATCTTACAAAGTATAGTCTTAAATGTTATAATCTGAAAAAGCACCACTTCCAATCAATGAACTAATAACTTGGAAGAGGTCAAAAAATTTAGTCTCCTACCTTAGAGACTAAAAAAATGTGTGACTCTCATTCTCCTACCATGATATATAATCTCCCTTATGTTCTCCATTCCTTCAACAATTGGTGAAAATGCAATTCTCTCCTCTCTCCTTCCTTGAAATGAAATGTCCAGGTCTCTCCTCTCTTGCCTTCAAGATGAAATTTTCACTGTACAAAACAAGAAAGCTTATCTTCAATTTATAATTTATAGATCATTTTGTAAGAAAAAAATTCTAATTTCAAACATGCAAAAAGGCCATGCCATACGCAAGTGTAAGAGGGTCAACTTTTACGATTAATTTTAGAATGTATTTTTCAAGTTTTTAAAGTTTGTTTATGTAACATTTTTTAATATTTTAATATATGTCATTTGGAAACTTAATTTTTTTAAATTATTTTAAAATAAAATAATTATCATTATTTTTAATTTTATTTTAAAAATTATTGTATGATTATAGAGAACTTTTGAATTTTTCTCTATTGTTGTTTCTTTCAAATATCAAGAATTAAATTTTTCTTACAATAAATATTATATAATCTTACATTTCTTATTAGAGTAAAAATAAGTTTTGAAAAGTCTATATAACCCTTTTCAAAAATAGAACAAATATATAGTTAACTACACCAACAAGAGTAATGACATAGTATAAGAACATAAAGAAACATATAACCTACTAAAAAGATAATGAACTAGAACCAAGAATTTAGAAACAATATTATTACAAACCTAAGATACCCTAGTGTGGTCATATCCTAATTAGTCTTCCTAATATCCTTGATCTTTAAAAGAGAGATTTCTTCCTTTAGCTTGAGGTTTGTCCAAGTCCTCTTACTTGGTCCATGCACTTTTTGGCCTTTACCTTGCTTGTGTTTAACAATATACTTGTCTTAATGTTCATTTTCAAGGGAATCAACCAAAATGTACATTGCCTATATTACATTCTTTGTACTCTTATGACTTGGATTCATGATCTTTTGCAAAACATTCTTCAAATTAATATTGTTTCTCTCCCAACCAATGTTGATATCGATCAACTTATCGAGTGCATTAACTATCTTCTTTAGGAAATCTACCACAAAATTATTTTCCTCAGAGGTCCATTAATTATGATTACTACTATCAATGTTAAAGTCATTTCCTTTGAATTTATGTTAAAAATATCAAATTTAATCTAAGGGACCCTCTTTTTAATCATTATTTCCTTGGTTTTAGGGTCCAACTAGTTTGAGAAAATAGATAAAGTTTTAATGTATCATCACCTTTTAAATATATAATATTATAATAGCCACCACTATCATGTTTAAGGTGTTAGAAATTAGCATTTAACTCCATGGATGATGAAATAATTAAACCTTGTTATGGGAGACATCATTAGATGAAGGGGCAACACTAAAAACCTAAGAATAAAAAAAATGAATTTCCACAAAAATCTCTTTTCTTTTTGCACTTTCCTTCTTCCTATATTTTCCCCTCTTCTAAATCTTTTTATTGTTCAAAGTACCTCATGAAAAATAGACTGAGTAAATGACAGTTTCTATTACTCCAATAAATAATTATGTTTCTAATTAGTGTAAAAAATATAGTAAAGATTAAGTAATTGCAAATTTTTAGTCGGTGAACATAGTGACCAAGTCACTATAATACCTGAGCAATGAAGGAAGAGACAGATAAGTGCATGTATATTTACTTCCAAGCTTAGTATTCATTGAGATACACTACTTGAGTAGAAGACCTCATCGATCCAAATAGAGATAACCAAGCAGAGAGAATACTGAGTGACATCATATGAAACAATTTATCTATCAAGCGAAACAAAGGACATCTAAAAATTTGAAGGGACACTAAAAAATTGTGTAACAGTCACACTGAGCAAGAAACTTTATTCACGTAGTTAAAGGGAAAGATTTCATGGGATTTATTGAGGAATGTGATTAGACTATTGTATGATTCCAAGGTAGAGACGACCAATGAGAATAAGAAAGGAAAAGAATGGAATTATGGACTATTCTAAGTTATTGATTTCAACCAATGATACTTTCTATAGAGTTCTTAAATCCTGATTAGGTAAGAGATTGAACTGAAAAAATAAAACTATAAAAGAAGATAAATAGAATAGATTCAATATGTTGTTGAGAGGAGATTTATAGAATGTAAGAAGGGAATTACTAATATTGTTAATAAGTATCTATGACACAAATATTAGAGTGTTCAAAATATCCAAGGTCAAAGATTCAAGGAGTGTAAAGAGAAATTGAATATAAGTCATAGAGCAAAAGAGAGATCTAATCAAGAAAAGTAAATTTCTATTAGAAGGATCATTTTCTTCTACTCTCTAATCATTGAAGTAGTCAAAATCCTTTCACAAGGTAGACCTATAAATCTTTATTCAAATCTCCTAACTGAGTACACACTTTGCATACTGTTGTAAAATCCTTGATGAAGGTAGATATTAGCAGATCTTGTTGTACATTCTTAGCATTTTAAGATCTACTTATATTTTTATTTTGGGATTAATAAAAAAGCTACATGTGTTCTCTTTAGATTTTTTAGGGTTACAGCCCCATTATAATTGAAACCATCATCAAACTTGATGTACATAGGCTTGCCCCAATATATTCCAATACAATGTTGCACTATAAGCTTCTCCAAGTTTTCAACAATAAAGTTCAATGTGGAAAACATTGGGTGCGATGGGGGGATATTAGCATATGTATTCTGGAAGACACTTAGTTGATTTTGATTTTTTCATATAAATGCCTGTAAAGGTCAAGGGTTTAGGATTGGTTCATTATCATGTATTTGTTGATTGTTCTCAAGAAGTTGTAGATTATTTAAGCAAGTTGTGGATTGTTTTTTAGGTTTTTTATCTGGAGGGGGAAGGATTTTTGGTTTGTTTGAGTCCATGCCTGGTTACATTCAAAATAAATATGAAATTGTAATCAAATTTAAACTAAACCCAAATTTTTAGCAAAAAAAAAAGTTTCATTGAGAAAACACCAAAAAAAATGAAAAAAAAAAAAAATTAATGTACCTTGATGATTGGTGATTAACATTTGTAAGAACTTGATGTTGCCCAATAGAAAATCATGTATATGGTTGCAACAATAGTTTTTGGAATGAAAAATGATAAAGATTGGTTGTTATTTTATTCTTTAAGTCATATATATCATGTATCCAATACAATATTGGATATTTTATATTAATTTTGTATCTAACATTATTTAGTATCCAATTGTGTATCAAATACGTGATTAGTCTTGTGTAGTAGAAATAACTTTGGCCATGTGTACTAACACCCATAATTTTTTAGATAAGTGAAAAGGGAATTTTTTTTCATGTTGACACTTTTTGGCATACCATGATCTTGCACATAAACATTTGTAATCAAGATGGTTGTCACAACCCACTTTGTGTGACTCCTACTATGTAGGATGAAGTTGACACTTTTTGACTCAGTCGATTTGGTTGGTACAATCTTGGTTGATATGTGTTCCAACTATATAACTTGTGGTTTTGGTTTTGTTATTTTATATGATGAAGATCTTGTTCGATTATGAGTGTTGATTTACTGTGTATGACTTGACTTAGTCGAATACATTATGGACATTGTTAAAACTTCCTTCGTTAATGTTTTGGATGGGTAATTTCATTTAATTAACATTATGATTGTTGTAATATGTTTGATCTTATGAGATGTCGACATGATCGTTAAACTTTTATTGTATTTACATGTTATATCTTATGATTTATGTTGAATGTTTTAAATTCATATTTAAGATGTTATTTATTTATTATGACGATGACATTACTGATGCAATGGGTGATGTTGAGTTTGTGAGTGTGTAGGTATTGAAGGTGGAAGGGTGCTTGAGGTAGAGGAGTTTAGCCCTCGGTAGGGTTGGCCGAGAAATTGTATGGTGTAGTCACGCACACACACACTTACACACACTTACTTTGTTTTAATTGATATTAAATTGTTTGTTTAAAATTTTATTTTATCCAGATGGACAAAATGTTATTTTAGATATATATAGAGTAAAAGACAAAGGGAAAAAAATAGATTTATTTTCATATATTGCATCTATTTCATTGAATACAATTGTATAGTATGATTCTTAGTAGGAATCCTTTATATAGAGAGCCCTTTCCTCTTTTAAATCTATAAGCATGTCTCATTTCTACTCCAAAACATCTTTGAGGTCTTGATCTTCAATCTATGAAATACATATTCTTCTTCTTTGATGGATCTTTACAACTCCTACTAAAATAAGAAGTTGATTAGAACTAAGAAGAAATTCAACTATTCTCAAAAGAGATTGTCTTCTTATTCTTCTTTCTTATCTCCTTGAGCATGCACACTAATATGTTAAAACCTCATGTAAAGTAGTGAGACATGTTGTTTTACTCGAGACTTCATCTAAATCATTCTTTTTCTTTTGCCCTTGTTTGCTGCACTCCCTTTTCTCTTCTTGTATTTCCCTCCATTTTCTTCTACTTTGTTAACATTGTTGACTGATTTATTTCCATATTGCTTTGGTGGAAGTTTGAATCTGATAATGAAGGGCCGAAATGGAGAAGAAATTGTTTCTTCACTTGAATAATCTCCTGCTACTGCTACTGCATCATCATCATCATCTTCTATTGTACTTGTCAGAGGAGGTGGGCATCTCAGAAGTGAGCCATTAATAGTAATACTTGAATAACTTTCTTCAATTGAAGGTGGCTTGAGGGCCTTTATGATCACTGATCTCAGCCGCTTACCACCATATCTCATCTACTTTGTCCGAGCCATGGATCCCTATAAATGCTGAAAACCTATTTCTCTCTCTCCTACGTTAACAATGAAATTATTGCCCTACAAAATATGAAATGTTATGTCCTATTTATACATCATTTTGCAAAAATACGTGCAAAAGCATGTAACAATCTATTTTTAGTATTAAATTTTCACCTGTGTTTTATCTATTTTAAAAAAATGTCTATACAGCTTTTCTCTTATAAATTATGTTTTAAGATTAGGCAAGTCTAAGTTGTTTATTTTTAGATTTTTTAAAAATTTGAACATATATTATTATAGAACTTTGTATTGTTATTATATCTTTTTATTTTGTTTCTATTTTAGATTTTGTTTTTGTTATTCTAGAATATTTGATTGCATATGAATACATATCAAATTTTTATTTTTTAAATGAAGTGTTTTTTATGTTTTCTACTAAGTTGATTATACAATCTTGATTTAAGTTTGTATTTTTTTAATTTGATGTATGAAATTATATTTATGTCTTGTGTGAACAAATTATTTCTTTCTAAAATCTTTTGAAACTTAAATATTTTGATAAGGCCAAAGGGTTGTAGCTCAATTGGTTGGGCACAATTGGTGAGGATGATGCTACGATTGACATTGCATAGATTGGATCCCCCTACACATGGCAACTTAGCCAAAGGATGACTTCTGGTTTAGATATATGCTTACTCAAAAGAAAAAAAAAATTGATAAGTTATTTATAAAATCTAATTGTTAGATTATCATATTTTCTAAAATCCATTATATCTCAATTAATTTTTAACTTAGAGTCATTTAATTTAGTTTTAAATTTGTATTCTTCTAATTATCTTTTGTTAAAAAATAATATCTTTGTTTATAGATTATAACTACTATTTTCTTTTAAATTTATTATAAATTAGAAAGAATATTAATATATTATTTTCGGTTTTATTTTTTATTTTTTTATTCTTAATATTTTATTTTAATTTAGAAATTTTATTTTATATTTTTCAAATTTTCATTGTTAAAACATATTTATTATCTATGATCAGAAAATTATAATAATAAATTTTTAAATTTCAAAATATATATGCATCTATTTTTATTTTTATTGCTTGTAATTTTTATTTTATTTTTATAACATAATTTCTAATATAATCTCTATAAAATATTAAAAAAATATTGTTTTACAAATTAAAAACATATATCAACTCTTCCAACTATCTAACTTAAAAAATAAAATTATAATTAATATTAAAAACTTTTTTTTTTTGGTATCAAATTTAATTATTTCCGTGAGAGTTCAAGTGCATTATTGGGAGACCAGGGTGTACTAATTGAATACATGTAGTCTGCAGGGTGTTCATGTTTAATAAGTAGACTATGAAAGTGTTGAACATTATCTCTAGTGCTCTATGTAGAAGAAACTTTCCATTGACACTCGTTTATTATAACTATTGACAAATTTTAGAAATGATGCACCCATTTACATATAAACTGTATCTTTTCACCCATGCTTTGTGCAAGTGCTAGTATAGTTCTTATTGATACTTAAACTATTAATCAAAGTAAGAAAATGGTCTTGTCAATTGGTGGAAATTTTTTAATAAAAAAATAATATTTTAATAAATTATTAAAGAAATAAGATTGTCTTATCAAATATTCTTTTATCAAGTCCTTGAAGCTAGAACTCTTTTCTTGGCACATAATTGTGTTGGGTGATTCCCCTAGGACCCCTAGGAAACTTGCCTAGATCTGGCATACTTTTAGAATGAAGAATTTGTTTACTTTATGGAAGGATAACAATGTTGTTCTTTTCACTAACTCCTTTCTTGATATCATTGTTTCTATGTACACTAAAGCATGCATTTGTAATAATGTCATGTTGCAAATTTAGGTTGAAGCAAACAAGTGGCACTAGAGGTGGCCCACCTTTAGGAGTTGCTCAATCATTGGGGTAACGTACCTTGTATGGTTGCCAGAGTTCCTCTTGACTCTTCTGTTGACCACACTTTTCCCTGGGGCCACCATTGGGGTTGTAGTTCTTTTTCTCACTGCTTACACATACCACACTTGCAAGCTCCCCACCACCACTCTCTTAGTGGTGGCAATGATGGTTGACAGTGTCGCTATGCTTCTCTGCCTTGTTGTGGCTCTAGCTTCTCCACGTTGCCACGACTTTGATTGGTCCCCGATTCTTGTGGCTCCCCCTAGTGTCGTTAGCTCCAAATGGCCTTTTGGCTTGAATCTAGCTATTTCTCCACCATGGGTAGAGGAGAAAGACAAAGAACAACTTGGTGATGACGCTACTAATGGCTAGATTTTTCCTAGTCCACCTACCAATCCCATGAATGACTTGGGATATAATGATCATGATGAACCACCTCCCTCAGTTCGCACTACTCTGGTGCCCTGAAGGAGTTTCTTAAATATCTTTTTTGATGAATAGTTGTTGATTTCGGCTTTGACTATGTGGACTCTTGCAAGGTGATCTTGTATCCCTTGACCCCTTTTTTGTGAATTTGTAACTAGTATATTCATTTATCAATAGAAGCGAACTATTTATCAAAAATTGCTTGTCATTCCAATGCAATAAGAGTTTTTTTTTTTTTTTTTAATTATTTAATAATTATTTCTGAAAAAATTGAAAAATATTTTAAGAATAAAATATATTAAAACCGAAGATAAGAAGATGAAATATGATTCATTTTCAAGTCTATTCATGGGTGACAAGTTATGGGTGAAGAGTTATTTTCCATTATTCATAAACACAAACTAAATACAAAGATTTATATATTGTTTGTTGACACATTCTTCTTTAAAAATAATTGTATAGATTTTCTTTAATTTGCTCAAATTGTTTGTTTTCAATAATATCATATAATTTATATTGTTTGAATATTTAGATCTTTCAATTAGTTTCTATTTTAAAATTAGTTTGTGTTATTCTTAATTCTATTCAATCATTAGAGAAATTTGTCTAAATTTCTTAGATGGGAACTATAAAGGACCCTTCATTCATCTCCCCTTTGGCAGTGTAAATGATTATAGCCTACCTAAGTCTCATTGATGGGCTTGGATGTAATTACCATCATAAAATAAAGTTATTGAAAGCTAATGGGGGTGACCATCACTTACTTAATCAGGATTACTTAGAGTTTTTGAGAAATAATTATTTGTACTCAAAATATCTATAAAATTTGATTTAATGTGTGAGGTCAATTTCATTACAAGGTTTATAATTAATAACTTTTTACTAACCAATAGTTTGTTAAACTCAGTATCTCTCCTTTTTAGGATGATATGCAAGTAGTATCAAATGCGATATCATTGTTGATTTTGAGATTTTAATTCATTCAAATTTATCTCCTCTTGTAATCTTTTGAAGATATTTTCTCACCAAGCATACATTTTTGGAGCTTTCCTAACATAGCACTAGAATGAATTCTTGTACCATGTGATGTATTAGGATGTAAGCAGGTTTAAGATTTTTCTCTACAAATATTACCTCATTTTTTGGTCTCTCGGTTCTTCCTTGATTGTATGCTCTCCTAGACTAGGATTGAATGCATACTCCCCTTGATAATCAATTAAAATGAATATAAAAATGTTTTACCCTAAAAAAAATATGTATTAGACCTTGGAAAATAAATTAAAATTAAATAAGTGCTTTTAAGTTTTTTTTATTAAGTTTATTATGAAATCCTGTTATTAAGTTATTATTTTTTAAAATCTTATAAATATTTAGTGATGCATAGCTTATTTATTTATGCCATTTTTACAATCTTTAGCCATAGAAAAAATTGCATACTTTCCACCTTTAAATTTAAAAAAGTCACAAAAGAAAAGGTAGGAACATTTATTGGTATCAACAAACAAAGGCAACATTAGACCATCTAACAATTCCAAGAAGAAGAACAATAACAATACAAGAGGTTAATCACTCTATGATTTCCCTCTGTCCCCTATCTTTAGCCATGCTATTTTTCTCACTATGCCTTGGTTAATTTTTGGCATTGATCCTAAGGATGGGGTTACTTTCCTTCCTTCCCCTGACCTCCCTCTCTCGGATCTCTCTTGTCCCCCTCTTCTTCCTTCATTAAGCTCTGTAGTTCATTCGATGGCCACTACACCCTTCCTTACTAGTAATGGAAAAATAACACTTTCTATCTTTGACCCTTCTACAACTTCCGCCTTGGTGGGGGATTCATTTACATCTAAAGATGTTGGTGCCAAAGTACACACTCTATGTTCTTTGACTCCCAATAGATCTTTCTCAGTGAAAAGTAGTGTGGTTAATATCTTAGATGTGATCCTCAATGAAATGACTAGAGAGATGGAACCTAATCTGGTTGGGCAATTCCTCCTCTATAGGTCATCCATTGAAATACCAAGGAAGTGGGCTTCCAAGACATGGTCTTTAAAAGGAAGCATCAAGACTAGTGCTCTAGTTAATTTGGCATGTTTATGTTCTCCTTCTAAAACACTAAAGATATTTACTTATGTTCTCACAATGGACCTTGGTCTCTTGGGAAAAATGCAAAAAATATGCCAGCCATTTGTAAATGGAAACTTCAACTAGATCCTACAACTAACTTAGGAGCCAAAGCCTTGACCTAGGTTCGTCTTCCTAGACATCCCCTGATGTTCCAAAACTATGAAGCTTTTAATAGTATAGCACAATCCTTTGGTACCCTTCTCTAGATTGATAGAATCACTCAAAAGAAATTGAGTCTTGTGTTTTCGAGGATTTTCCTGAATGTCAAAGTCAATAAATTTCTTCCTTCCTTTGTCTCCCTAGAATCTAAGTTGGAAATATTTATCCAAACTATGAAGTATGAGAATGCAAAATTTTACTACTCATAAAGTAAAAGGTTTGGTCAAATGAGTATTTCCTTCTTGGCCTCTTTGACCCTAAGTGGGATAGGCCTCTCTCTTGCCTCCCTTTCTTGAGTGAGCCACCCCATGTGATCCCCTATGTCTCTTTAGTTGGCCCTTTGAAGATTCATATCATGGTGCTTCTTTCTAACCCCCTTTTGAATCTAGTGTAGCAAAACATCCTAGATGAGGTAGTTAGGAAGGCCCTAGTTTACCTGCCTTGCTCTATTTTATGCTCCCCCTCCCTCTCTAGAAGCCCTATTCCAACCCTTAAATTGAACCTATCTATGGTCCTGAGTCCCCTTTTGAACATGAAGATGTTAGTACTTTTAGATCTAGAGAGCATCTTAGAATGCTAGAAATTCTTTTTGCCCCTTCCCCAATCGAGGAGCCAAAAGACAATGAAGAATACTTTTTAGATTACAATTGGAATATTGTGGATAGAAAGAAAAAAAAAAAAGGAATAAATTATACCTACAAAGGGACTTAAAATTTTTCAAAGGCCCAACCCTATCTTCCTCCAACCATACTAGAAACAATAGTAAAAGGAAAGAGAATGAGAACAAAAAAGGGTTGCATAAAGTTAAAGGTGGAACGAGAGTTCTTGTAAGTTCTCCTTAGTTCAGTGTATCAAATGTTGGTCCCAACATTTATCTTGTTTTTAATGAGAGTATTTTCTTTCAATACAAGAGGTCTAAATAGCTATGTGAAGAAACACGTCTTAAAGTGTTCCCTTCAAGAAACCAAAGTCAATATGATACTTTAACAAGAAACTAAGATGCAACAAGAGGGTTTTAATAGAATGATAGGTTAGGTTTTTCCTATGGTAGATTGAATCTCTATGGACTCTCAAGGGCCATCGAGAGGATCATATATAATGTGGAACAAAGTAAGACATCAGGTAGTATGATCTTTTCCTCTTCTAACTCTATAGTTCTATATTATCATGATATTTTATCTGGGTAGTCTTAGGATCTAGTGAACATTTATGCTCCTATTAACAATGGCCAAAGGAAGTAGTTTTTTTCCTCCCTAGCTAACCAGATGGTAAAAAACCATAATACTAAATGGATGGTAGAAAGGTATTTTAACACTACCCTTTATCCTTCAAAGAAGATAGGGGATAATGAGGAACACTCAAAACATATGGCTAGCCTACATTATTTTTTGCTAGATTAGGGCCTCATTTATTAAGATCTAGTTGGGTCTAGATTTTCTTGGATTAATAGGAGATAAGGTAGTAGGTTGATACAGGTCAAACATGATAAATTCATCATTTCTCCTAACTAGAACAATCTAGATGACTTTTTCCTCATTCCGAAAATAAGAATTGATTCTGATCACAAAGCTTTACTATTGGAATGGAAAATGGAAAAAGAGTGGTATCCCCCTTCACATTTGAAACCATGTGGTTCTTCCACTGTAATATTAAAGACCTAACACAAGACTAGTGGAATGCTAGGGAAATTAGCTCTCTTATGATCAACCTTTGCACCAAACTCTATGAGATAAAAGTTAAAGTTAAGAGCTAGAACAAAATCTCTTTTCACAACCTATTTGAAAGGAAAAAAAGATCCAGTAGTGAAAAAAGGAAAAAGATCAAAATTAGAATGAAATAGACTATGAAGATGAAGAAAAGACAAGAACTAAATGAATCCTTAGAGAACAATGGTTAAATTTTTCCAAACAAGAAGAGGTGTTAAGAAAACATAAGTATAGGATTCAATGACTTATTGAAGGAGACATGAATACTCATTTTTTTCACAAATTCACTCTAAAACTCATATTTAGAAATCAAATAATATATATAACTAAATAAGATGACACAATAGTGATAGAGGAAAAGGACTTTAATAGGGAGGCAGACAATTATTTTATGAACAAAGGTTCAACTAGCTCTCTGAAAGACCCTAGGAATGTATTGAACTATATTTTTGAGCTAGTATCTGAAGTAGACAACCAAAAATTTATGAAAAGAGTTTCTATAGAAGAAGTGAAACTAGCTACCTTCTCCTTCCAAGCCTTCAAATACCCTAGCCTAGATGGATTCCCTCCTACTTTCTTCCAAGAGTACTAGGGTATTGTCCCTAATGTGGTCTTCAAGGTTGTATGTCATTTTTTCCAGAATTAGTTAGCTTGCTAAAGGAATAAATAACACCTAAATTGCTTTAATCCCCAAAAAATATAACCCATATTTCCTTTCCTATGCTTGACTTGGTCATCAAAGCTTTTCCTATACAACCTAGTTCTTTGTCTTCTATTCTTCTAGTCTTCACAAAAATAATACTATGTTGACATCAATGACAAATATAGTCATTAATGCAACATGTCAATAATGTTAACAATCTCCCCAAGAGTTTTAGCAATGCTTAGGATACTCCCTCAAAGGAATACCATCAACATTCATGCTAACATGAACACCACCTATATTTTCTTAATCCATAAAAAAGATGACCCCTCTTTCCTCATGGATTTTAGGCCCATTAGACTCTATAATACTACTTAAGATCATATATAATTGATGGTTAATAGACTAAAACCTATCCTTGGTAAACTAGTTTCTAAATTATAAAAAGGCTTTGTGACAAAGACCAATATTATGGATGTAGTGATTACGACTCATGAATTGTTTTATACTATAGATTCAAAAGGTTTACCCTAGATGGCTCTCAAGTTGGAAATTTCTAAGGCCTATGATATATTTAGATGGATTTTTCTAGAGGAAGTTCTACAAGATTTGGATTTAAGGGAAATTTCCTTGATATGATTATGAATTGTTTCAAAACTATAAAGTTTGATGTTCTAATAAATAGATTACCTAGGAGATTGTTTTCTACGAGTATAGGCCTTAGAATATGTGACCCTTTATCCCTCTATCTTTTTTTTTTTGTGTCTAGGGTCATTGGTAGAAATATTTTCATTTTGAATGATAGTCAAGCCCTAAAAGGTATCAAATTTGCTCCTACTTTTCCCTGGACTTGACATACCAATAATTTTTGGATGATTTTGTCATGTTTGGGGAAGCCTAGAAGAGGGAAGCTAAAAGGTGGAATATTGTTCTTAATGGATTATGCCATTGTGTTAGAGAAAAAAATCAACTTGCAAAATAGTAAGATGTTCTTTTACAATACCAATTATACCCTTCAAGATGAAATTTCCAACACCCTTAACTAAGTGATATCTTTTGTCCTAGACATCTACCTTGGCCTCCCCCTTGTTCCTAAGAAGCCTCCCTTAGCCTTTTGGAGCAAGATTGTGGATAGATTCCAAAAAAAAATTGTGATATGGAAATGAAAACTCCTTAGTTAAGGTGAGGAGGAATACAATCCATTAAAGCATGTCTCTACAGAGCTAATGTTTACTTCATTTCTATGGTGGTTATGCCAAACAAAATTGCCAAAATCTTGGAAAAAAATATAAAACCATTTCTTGTTGGCATGTGTAGAGGACAAGAGCAAAATGTCCCTGATCAAATTGGAGATGATTTGTAAACCCCTTGCCCAAGGTGGTCTAGGAATAAGGAAATTCGAGGAACTGAACAAAGCCCTTATTTATAAGATAAGTTGGTAGCTCATTGAAGTAAAATAATATTGGACTAACATCATGCAAGCTGAGTATATGCCTCACTCTATATGTAGTACTATGTTGGAGAAAAGAAATGTTATTAGTTTCTTTTGCCTCTGGAAAGCTATTAACAAAACTAAATATATCCTAAGAAAGGGAAGAAGAAAATGATAGGCAATAGGACTAAGTCATTATTTTCTCTAAAGTGTGAATGAGATAAACAACTAAAAGATGTCTTGCTTAATAACTTGATGTGAGACTATTTAAAAATAACCTTAGGAGAGAAAGTTGGACATTATCTAGTCTAGAAAGAAGGAAGAGTGAGTTGGGCAGTGTTGGAAGTAACAATGGGAAAGTAAACTCTTGGGGGGGGGGGTGTTGTGAATCAGCACTTCAAAACTTTAACCATAAATCATTCACCACACATCCATATCATAATTTAGCATATAAAATGAAATAGCTAACTACATATTGACACCCACAAATCTTCACTATTGCATCTGTAAAGTGTAGCCAATTATGGTTACAATGAGTTTGATCATAACTATGATCTACCCTAGAGGGGTTTGCCTTGTTAAAGGCTTACACAAACTATTGGGTCTCACCTTGTTAGAGTACTCCAACACACTATTAAAAGAGTGCCTAGTTAGAGGACTTAAACTTACAATAAAGGAAACTTACAATAAAGGAAGCGCTTAGTTAAGAGATTTACATAAGTTTTTTAAGACTACTCTGTTAGGAAATTTTCTCTACATCATTTGTTAAAATGATTCAACTCAATGATCCTTCAGTTAGCACACTATTGCTAGATGTCAGATCTTCTCTTTGATGATAAATCCTTGATCCTTTTGATCAGATATGTCTCTTATGTCCTATCTTAGTTTTCCTTTGTTCTCTCTAATTGATTTTGCAATTTAGAACATTGTCATAACCTCCATAGCCACCATGAATTCTCTTTTCTATACTTAGCATTCATCTACTTCCACACATACAAACTCTTTAGGGTTTTCCTTGTTAAATAAGCATAGGTCGAATGGGTTAGGTAAGAATCAACAACTTTGGTTGATCCATAGTTCCACTTAATTCATCCGTTAATTTGATTGATTTCATTTACTTCATAAGGATTCATAATATACCTTCATACTTATCTTCTTGAATCATAAAACAATCATTATGTTGGCTCAAAAATAGTTTACATAGAATTTTGTACCATTACAAACAACTATGTCCAAAACTATTCACTCGGCATCTGAAGGCTCCTTGGCTCTCTTTGTTTACTCAGCTCCTAAATCACTCAACCTGTATAGATTTCTCGACTCATGAGTGACTAGGAACTAACTAGGTATATTTCTCAACATGTATAATCTAGCAACTAATGCTCAGCATGCTTTGATCACTCGTCTCATACTGATTGCTTGACTTGCTTTGATCACTCATCTTGCATTGTAATACTGATAGAAAATAACTAAGTGTTTTGTCACTACCTTGTCAAAACCAATCTAAGATTAGCAATATCCCCCTTTGACATGAGTGGAGAAAACACTTTGTCATGTATATACAATCCTTATCATGAGCATAACTTAGACAATATGTATACATTACTTGGCTCTCATATGAAATATAAAAAATTGTAAAATTGAAAAACTTATGACTAACTATCATACCTTATTTCTCCATTACTCCTCATGAGTAAATGTTTCCTTTCTATATCTAAATCTGATACTCTTGTTGAGTATATTTGTTATCCCCTATCAAAACTATAAATTATTCTCATTTCTCCATCATACTCATTTCTCCCCTTTCTGACACTTATGTCATGGGTGGTACACTGATAGTGTATTTATCCAAAAATGATTTATGGGTCTCCATGATAATTTTCAATTTTGTATCCCAATTGTTTCATGCTACCTCTAGATATTGATATTGAATATATAGTTGATTAGCAAAGTCAACTAAGCCATCATGAGTTGAAATTTGGTGATCTTTCTTCAACACTGTCTCAACATAGGCTAGTTCCTTATGCAATAGTTCCATGTGTGGGGTCAACATGGATTGGATAATTGTGAAGGTAGCTCTAATAGTAGCATCATGTGCTTGAAACTTGGCAAGCCTACCTTATGTGGATAGTAACCTCTACAAATGAGACTGATTTTGACAAGGAGATAGTTGTAAGGTATTATTTATAAGCTATAGATCTCCTTGTAGCTGGTCATTAGCCCTTTAAACTTCTTATGTCAATATATTTACATCACATAACTTGGTTTGGAGAGAGAAAATATTCTCTACATAACTTTGTGTGGAGAGAGAAAATATTCTTTAACACCTTCTTCACACTTTCCACTTTGGTTGCTAGAGCAACCTATCTAGGTGGAATAGCACTAGATATCTTTTCAAGTACATTTGATTAAAATTTTATTTCACACCATTTTAAAAGTTTCACATTAGAATCTAGGTCTTCATCTCTAATATTATCAACTATAGATCAACAAGTTTCTCTATGATAGGTTAGGATTCATGGGGCTTGGGAAAGTTGAAAGCATCAAGAAATATATCTTTGATGTCATGCAAAACTTTCTTTTTCTCTTTCTCCCTTCTCAACAACTCTTGTCTCTTCTTTCATTGTAGAGCTTCTTGTAGAATGCTCATGTGCTCTCTAGTGATTGTGTTTAAATAAAAATTTGGCAAATCAATCACCTCATCTAAATTGACATCCTCATATGATGTGTCATCTGTGCTCCTTGATATACTAGAACTATGCCATGATATTTGCAAAGGTGTAACATGTGTGCTTGGCCTCTGAAGAGCTTTACTATTAGGAGGAATAATAGAAGTTGTCTGGATAACCAAAGTGTATATGGTAATTTCTTCTTATTTTGCATTAGTCACCTTCAAATCTTTAGTTGTATCATCTTTATTCTCTTTTTGTTGTGCTTCACCTTGCATTTGTGAAATAGGTGCAGGACTTGCTTCCTTACCTGTGTGAACTTTAGTTCCATCTTTTTCAATAGTTAATATAGTTGAGATACCGTATCTATTTAGGCTAGGAAATGATGTATCTATCTATTGTGCCTTAGCCTCTTTTATCTAAAAATACAATTATAGGCATTATAGATTGAGTCTTAGTTGTAACAATTGTCTATTCTAGATTTGCACTTTGATCTATTTTTAGATCATATTTTTCTTTCTCCTTTTCTTTTATGGATTGAGGGGGCACATTAGATGTGTCTTCTGATTGCTCCCCTACTAATGCAACTTCTACATTATAGATCTCATCAGCTCTCACCAATATGGGTTTTGAGCATAGTTGTGCTACTGTGGTGGAGTCCTTCAATATCTTTTTCAAATATTCTTCAGTCAAGGGATTGATACTCTAAGCTAAATTATCAAGAACATCCTTTATTTATACTGAGTCTTATTGACTCACTAGGTCTATATGTGGAGGACTAGCACTCAACACTTCTTCATCTTGAATATTTTGTTACTCTTCATCAATTGTGGCCCCCTTTGCTGATGTCTCCTCAATGCTTTCCACATGACCATCCTTGACTTGGACCTCATTTATAATATTTTCTACCTCTTGTTCACCTTTCTCAATTGCCTTTTTCCCTTCTTCTACTTTCTTTGTTGTGACCTTGGTGGATAAACCATAAATGTCCTTCCAAAGTAATGTACTTTGAGTTACAACTTCTTCTATTTAATTCCTCAAAATTTTAAAAGCTCTATATTTGGAGGAAAATATCCCCTTGTAATTTTTCATGGCTTTAGCCATCATCTACATATCCAAAGAAGGAATAACTTGGGCTAATTGAGCTTCTCTAATTTTCCTCTTAGTGGTCAAACTATATTGCCACTTTTTCTCAACTCGGTTATATAAAATTTTAGGTAAAGAGCCGACAATCTCTAGTGGAGTAGATTTAAATGTAGCCATCATCTCATATATGGATTCTTCAACCTTATTTTTATCTACACTCCCCAACTTATCTAAATCAAGATGTGTGAACCCTAACAAATTTGTATTTGTAATAATATTTTCACACAAATTATCTATGTCAGAAGAGGGATTGTGGCTTACCACCTTGTATTGACTCAAGTCATCTGACTTAGTCTTCTCCTCATCTAAATCTGGTTGAGGCACTACATTCTTTTTCATTTTTTTTGTATGTCTTCTTAATAGGCTTACTCAGCTCTATTATGTCAGGTGTCCTCTTGCCCTTAGGTTTCACAACTTCTTTTTCTTGTGTGGTGGCTTCCCTTGTGCTAAACCTAGTAGTAGGTACTGATGGCTTCTATTGTGGTTGATTCACAAGATTCTTTGGAGGTTTATCTACTTCTAACTCCTTTTCCTTTCTCTTCTTCTTAGCTGGTTGAGACACTTCCTCAGCTTCTTCTCCCTTAACACCTTTTGCTTCTTCTCTTTGATCTTCTCCTAGGCCTTGAGTTAATGTCAATGGGGCTTGGCCTTGTTCTTCCTCTTTCTCTTCTTCTTCTTTTTCTTCTTCATCTCCTTCACCAAATCTTTCCTTCAACTTTTTCACCAGTTTTTTCTTCTTTCTAAGAATTGTAGTTGTCTTTAGGTCTATTGTGATCCTTGATTTGGCTTCCTCATGATTACCAAATGAGGTGGCACTCTTGTCAATATAATTTTCTAGTAGAGATGTAATAGTTGTAGAGGCCTCATTTACATTTATCTCATATGGTAAGGGCTTTAGCCATTAGACCCTAGGTATTGCTACTTGCACATATGTATGGTTCACATCCACTAGGAAAAAAAGAACATCATAATGTTTTTCCACTAGGGATATGGGGATCCTCAACCTTTGTTTCATGGATTTTTAAAATCCTCAATGTAGCTAGTCATTACTAACTCAAATTTATCTCCAAGTTATTCTATGAATTCTAAAATATGTTGTGCAATTGTCTTGTTGGTCTTCTAAGCAACTGTGCAAGATGTGGGGAAGGTGCTTTGCACATAAAAGAATATGCAAACAAATAAAGAAGTAAACTTGCACGATGCACTTTTTTCTTTCCTAATGGCCTTCAAGTTTTCTAATAGTTGTTGTAGTTACAACTCAGCAAGGTCATAAGAATGATCCATCTTTACTATCTTGTAACCCAAATCAGAAACCATACATGATACATGATTGAGTTGGCTAGAATGAAAGATCCTATGAACAATTTTTTTCACTACAAAGGCAATTAGGAAATCTGAAATTGTGTCAATAGACATCCCTCTTTTGTTACATACTACACCTATATTCATTTCAATAGTTTCCTTCACATCACTTTGCATTCTCTTAGGTCGATCAAGGGTAGGGTATCCTGATACTCGATTTATGATCCTCTTATTGAGCTTAATTTTTCCACCTTCCAACTAGATATAGTTATCATGTATGCAGCTCAAAATAATTCTAATCCATTTAGTCTTAATCACTTGAGGAAAATCTAGGGCATGGTTTAACCCTTTTAATTCAATGATCTTAAAGTCTTCCCTTAAAGACTCCATTATCAAAAACTTTGTTATAGGCATCTCTTATCTCTACGTCATCTACTTCTCCAACCTTTCTTGTATAACAATATCTAAAATCTTGTATCAACAATACTTTTTGTAGTATCATTGATAACACATTGGATGGGTCTCCTTTGTATGCTATCTCAAGAATAGCTTGGAAAGGGGACTAAATAAAATCATTACTTATCAATTGAACATTAAAAACCTCTTTCCTCTCTTTCCTAACACTTTTAGAAGAGCTAGATGCCATTTCAAATATCTAGGGTTTGCAAAAATTTAAACAATGTAACTCGACAATAGCTAAATACCTTTTGAATCTGATGATTGATGATGAGTAGCAATTGAATCCAATTAACAAAAACTTGAATCTTCTTTATCAATTTTCCTTAATGCTCTTTGTGCACTCTATAATCTCTAGTAAGTGAAAATGAGTCAAATATTGACTATATAACCCTTCATATTTGGCAATAAATGCTTAGTGCTTACACTGTTGTAAGCTCAACTATCATAGGACTTTCAACTCACTCAGCTAACACATGATTCCAATATGCTCAGCCATAACTATAATATCTCTCATACTTAGTAGCAATAGTGAAACTTTCCATGGTTAGCAACAACATAGAAAATAACAAAAGGGTATGTCCAGGATCATGTTGTGCCAAAAAGTGGTGATCTAAAAAATATGTAGTTTTGAAATGCCTCAAAGCATTTCAAAATCAATTCTGACTTTTTTCCCACCAATCCTGATACCAAACCAAAATATTAATACCTTTATAAGGCCTAGTATTTCTTTTGATATGAAACCTACATGGTTAACTTTAAAAAAGTCCCCAAAACATGTTTTTGGCCTATTCTTTTGGATATTTTACTTCAAACATGTGTCTAATGACTTTTTTCACCCAAATTTAATGAAATGAAAATAGTTTCTTATGCGTGTTCTTATCTTTCCATAAATGTAATGTCTGTCAAATTACAAGTTCAGTAACTATTATTCATTTTCTAATGGAATTATGCATAAAGTGTTGATTGACACACTGATTCAATTTTTTTTTTTTTTTTCAAACGGTATAATATTTTTAAAATCCAAAAGATGCATCACATTATATACTTCTACTATAAGAAAAATAAAATAAAAATTAAATTATATGTTTTGAATTAGTTAAGGTGGTAAGACATGGGAGTTTTCTAATTCTAAAAATGCTATATTAGAAAATTCATAATTAATTATTTATTTGAATTAAAAATACCCAAAAATATGTGTCACATTTAGGCATGAGTCTACTTCTTATTTCTATAATATTATTAAAAAATATCATCATTTGATTTTGATTAAAGTATTCAAACATATACCTACTTATTTTTACCCTAAATTTTTTGTACTATTGTATTAAAATTAAAAAATTTGACCAATCAATTTTTTCTTTCATTAGATAAGGCCTAGTAGTTCAGAAACTAAATTCAATTTCCTATAGATTATTTTCTGAAAAAAATTGATTGAAAGTTCATAACAAGTTTAAAATTGTGCATCAAGTTGATATATCCCTAATTTGTTGATTTTTCATTGCCACATAAGGGCATAGTTTGGTTGACCATGATCCTACACATACCCAAAACTAAAGATTTCTTCTAGGTTCTAATCACTCCTTTTCATCTTAATTAATGCATATATGATCTTTCAGATCTTAGATTCTTGGAACTGATGCATAATATAACTTTTGAAATATTAGTCTTATGCATACCTCTTGATTACCTAGTTGGGGGTGATGTGATCACCAGATCCATTGGATGAAGTGACCTCCTCTGAGCTTGATGTGATGCAATATTCCTTCTTCTTCCATGTATTTTTCATTTTTACCTTTACCTTCTCAACATTGACCTTTTCTTTTCCTTTTCTGGTTTCATTACTTGACACTAGTGACCTAGTTGGATAGTTTTTGTTGACATGGCTAGTTTTGAGACAACTAAAGCATGTAGTTTCACTCTACCATCTATTGTAGTTTCCTTTGAAATGTGTTCTAATGTAATTCTTAGGAACATGTTCATATTAATGACAATAGTGACAACTATATCTTGTGCTGTAATCCCATTCATAGGATTTTCTATTTTGTTGTACCTTTGTCTACTTGATTGATTTCCACTTGAGCTTAGATCTACATTCATATGCTTTGTGTCCATACTTTTGACAATTGTGGTACTATCCTTCAAATATTAGAGTGCTTATGGTCTTGGAACTTTATTCATGTGCCTGATGTCCTTGCTTGTTGCACGTATGATAGTAACCTTTGAATTTATGCTTAGGGTTCTGATTTACATTGTTGCTCCTATAGATATTTGTTGTATAACCTCTCTTTCCATAATTATGACAAGTGGGTTTGTAGTTCTTACCTTTTTTTCTCTTTTTCTCACCACTATTAGATGATTCTCCTTGCTTAGTACTAGTGTATCCCAATCCAACAATACCATTGTTAGGTCTTGGACATTTCATCAATTTCTTAAAGTATTTGATGGCTTCACTAGGTTTTTTGAAAGTTTCAACGAATTCCTTCTCTACCCTAATTTCATTTCTCATTTGATCATTATGTAACTTCAAGTTTGTGATTTCAATGTCCTTTCAATTCAATTCATGGTTTATAATCATCAATTGATTCATTGTATCCAATTGCATGTTAGCAAGCTTTTGCACATCTAATGTCTTCTATTCTAGTCTATTGGTTAATGTCCTTTTGTCATCTTCAATCATGACTTTATCTTCCTCAACTTTATTTTTCTATTTGATTACCTCAGATAGCAATACTAATTGGACTTCTTGTTCTATCTTATGATTTATAACCTCTTTAGTTGGGACATGTTCTTTTCCATCAGATTTGCAACTACTACATAAAACTCACTTGAGTTTCCATTCCCAAACAATCTAGTAGTGTCTTCTTCTTTCTAATGAGTGTCATTTTTTTGAATAGCTAGTTTCTTTCTTCTTTGCAATGAAAATTACAATTCATCTCTTGCTTCCTAGAGTTGGTGTAGGGAAATTTGTACTTCAATCTTTTGTTTCTCAATAGTCTTTCCCAACTTGTAGACTTCCATCTTTGAGATCTTACCTCCAAAGTTGTAAAAATTTCCTTTGTAGAGAGCAAAGCTTTGACACCAATAGTTGGAAATAACAATGCGGATGTAAACTTTGAAGGGGTGGGGGAGCGGGGTAGGGGGTTGTTAGTTTGTGGTGACTGATCAAGAAAGTACTCTACATCATAAATTCTTTAGGGTTCGAGGCATTGCCCCAAAAAAATATTTTTGGGACATGGCCAACATTGTGGCCGATATATGGCTAACATGTTGTAACCCTAAAATGACATAAAATTACTTGTATAAAAGGGCTTAGGGTTAGGTATTTTCACTAAGTTGTGATGTGAAATTGGTTCTTGTGGCAGTGTTGAGCTATAAGGGATTACAGATTGTAATTAGGTTATAATCACTGGATCATAATAATATCAAACTTGCTATTTGGTGGACATAGCCTAAGGATTGGGTGAACCATGTTAAATCTTGGTGTCTTGTGTGCTTTTTTATGTGATCTATTATTTTTTGTTATTGGTTATATTTGCATGTAATTTTTATTTATGTTTGTGGTTTAATCCCAAGAAGTGGTATCAGAGCATGGTTCTTTTTTAGTTATCCTCTACAAGAAAGTCTCATAGTTGAGTGGGAGTGATGGTAGACAAGGATAAGTTGAGGGTTGATATGTAAAATGGGTAGAAATTCTAGTTATGGAAGATGCAAATGGAAGACTATCTTTATCAAAAGGATTTATGGAAGCCATTAGAAGGCAAAGCCAAGAATTAGGGATCTATGTCAAATGACAAATGGGATCTTTTAGACAGAAAGACACTCGAAAGCATTCGGTTATGCCTAGCACCATCAATTGCATTTAATATTACAAAAGAAAAGACTACAGAAGAATTGATGCAAAACCTAGCGAAACTATATGAAAAGCCCTCCACTTCAAACAAGGTATTTCTCATGAAGATTTTAATTTAATATGAAAATGGTAGAAGGTGGATTTGTTGCAGATCATTTAAATGAGTTTAATACTATTACTAGTCAGTTATCTTCTGTGGGTATCAATTTTGGTCAATAAATTAGGGCTCTCTTGATTTTGTGTTCTTTGCCTAAAAGTTGGAATGGCTTGGTACTGGTTGTGAGTAAGTATATTCCTAGATCTAGTACCCTAAAATGTAAAGATGTGATCGGTGTTGTTTTGAGTGACGAAACTCGTAGGAAAACCTTAGGTGGATCTACATCAGGAAGTACTTTGAATGCACAAAGTAGGGGTAGAATGATTGAGAGATGAAGTAACTCTAGAAATTGTGGAAAATCAAGAGCAAAGTCAAAGGGGAGGAGGTCTAAATTGAGAGGATCGAACGACTGCTAGTATTGTGGGAAACCAGGGCACAAAAAGAAAGATTGCTGGAATCGAAAGAAAAATGAAGGAGATAAATTAGATGGAGACAAGGAGGCAAATGTGGTAAGTAACAAATCCAAAGAGGATGCTTTGCTTCTGTCTTTAGAAAGTGTTGATGATTCATGGGTTTTAGATTCTAGTGCTTCATTTCATGCTACACCTCATAGAGGTTATTTCATTGATTATGTCCAAGGGGATTTTGGGCTTGTTTATTTGGGGGATAATGAACCCTGTCAAATTGTTGGAAAGAGAAAAATTAAGATTAAGTTGCAGAATGGGAATCATTGGCTACTACATGAGGTAAGACATGTTCCAAAACTAAGTAGGAATTTAATTTCAGCAGGGCAACTCGGTGATGAGGGTTGTGTAGTTACTTTTAATGATAAAAATTGGAAGTTTTCAAAAAGTTCCCTTGTAGTAGCAAAAGGTGTGAAATTAGGCACCTTATATCTTTGTACAGGTCATATTGTTCCTTCTACTTTGATTATTTTGGAGAAAAATGAATTTTCAAGAATAATTACTATAGTTAAGCAGGGAGAACAAATAGCTACTATAAATTATGATACAGTGTTGTAGCACAATAGACTTGGGCACATGAGTGAGAAAGGTATGAAAATACTTCATTCAAGGAAAGTTTTACTAGCTCTAAAATGTGTTGATATGGTTTGTTTTGAAAGTTGTGTGTATGGAAAATAAAAGAGAGTGAGTTTTGTGAAGACTGGGAAGGAAAACAAAAAGGAGAAATTAGAGCTTGTGCATGCTGATGTATGGAGACCGGCTTAGGTATCTTCCCTTGGTGGCTCTCATTATTATGTTACATTTATTGATGATGCAACTAGAAAAGTATGGATAAGGATTTTAAACATGGCATAAAGAAATAAGTTATGCATCACAAAAGATTTATAAGTTTTTAAAAAAATACTTAATAAAAAGATTTCAATATTAATTTAATAAAACAATTAAAAGCACTTATTTCATTTTAATTTATTTTTGAAGGTCTAATACATATTATTTTTTAGGGTAAAACATTTTAATATCCATTTTTGTTTATTATCAAGAGGAGTATGCATTGAATCTTAGTTTAGGACAACATACCATCAAGAAAGAACTGAGAGAACGAAAAGTAAGATCATATTTATAGAGAAAAATCTTAAACCTACTTACATTCCAATACTTTGGATGGTAGAAGAATTCATTGTAGTGCTATGCTTGGAAAGCTAGAAAAAAGGTATGCCCCATGAGAAAAGAGCTTCAAAAGATTACAAGACAAGATAAATTTCAATGAATAAAAATCTTATATTCAAAAATGATATCACATATGATACTATTTGCATATCATCTAAAAAAGTAGAGAAACCTAGCTTAACAAACTATTGGTTAGCAACAAGTTATTAATTATAAACATTCTAATGAAATTGACCTCACAAATTAAATCAAATTTTAAAGGTATTTTGAATACACATAACCATTGCTCAAAAAATCTAAGTAATCCTTGATCAGTAAGAGATGTTCACCCCCATTAACTTTCAATAACTTTATTTTATGATGGTAATTACATACAAGCCCATCAATGAGACTTAGATAGGCTATAATCAATTATACTACCAAAGGAGAGGAGAATAAAGGAGGAGAGGAGAATGAAGGGCCCTCTATAATCCCCATCTTAGAAATTTGGTCAAATTGCTCTAGTGATTAAATAAAATTATGAATAACAAAAACTATTTTTAAAATTAAAAAAATTAAAAGTATAATATTTAAACAATATAATTTTTTATAACAATATATGTTTAAATTATATGAAAATATTAAAAAAAAACAATTTGGACAAATTAAAAGAAAAGCTATAAAATTTATTTTTAAAGAAGAATATGACAACAAATCATATATAAATCTTTGTGTTCAGTTTTTATTTTATGAATAGTAGAAAATAGCTCTTCACCTATAACTCCTCACCCATCACTAGATTGTAAAAATGAATCATATTTCATCTTCTCATCTTTGATTTTAATATATTTTATGTTTAAAATATATTAAAATATTTTAAAAATAACAATTAAGTTTTTATTGTTTTAAAATAAACTCTTATTGTACCTAAATGATAAGCAATAAAAGAATAGTTGATAAGACCATCTTATTGTAAGGAAGTAAAGGTGCACGGAATTGCTTCCTACACTAATCTTGAGAGGTCAATTATGTCAATTCAACTAACTATTGTAGAGATCTCAAGAAATCAAAATATCAGTAAAGTCATAACACAATGATTACTATGGGGAAACCCTTCTGAGAGAAAAATCTCACCCTCCAAAATTTGCATAATGTATTCTCAAATCTGGAAGATTACAATACACTTGCAATGCAAGTTCTTATAGGAACACATCACCACAACTCGAACTCAAACTCAAACTTGGACTCAAATAGGTGCTCCATTTAGCACCAATCTTGTAAACTTAACTCGATGATTCAAACACCTCCCCAAGCCCTCCTTTTATAGAGATTTGGCACTTGAAAACCATGGGCCACAACTATAGGCAACACAACCATGCCACATGTTACCCACTTGTAATTTGTAACTCCAAGAATACCATTTTCGTTCCTAATTTTGCCCTCTAGTTTAGACCCTCATAAAAGTCATATAATGAGTTGTTTACTCTCTAAAAATAGCCCTTCTACATTGTTCTAGAGACTAGACACATTTTTAACAACTCATACAACTTTTCCAACTCATAAACATATGGAAAACTACCCAAAAAAAATTATAGAATTTTCTAAAAAAAATTCATAAAAAAGCTTGCAAGGTTGAGACACAATTCTCAACACTTTTTCTTTAATAATTAGTTTCTATATCAAATTTTTATTAAAAAATTCCACCAATTTTTTTTATTGCACCAAAGTGCATGACAAGACCATTTTCTTTCTTTGATAAGTAGTTTAAATGTCAATTAGAACTATAGTAGTAGTTCCATTGAGCATGGGTGCAAGGATATAGTTGATATGTAAATGGGTGAATTGTTTCTAAAATTTGTCAATAGTAGAGTGTCAATGGGCCAATGTTGGGGTTGCTTCCAGGCCTGAAAATTGATGGCCATATTGGCCATTTTTTGATATTTTAACCATATATGATAGGCTAATTTTTTTTAAGACTATACACATTGATAGGTTAAATTTTTTTTAAACCATAAATTTTACAATTATATTTCTTAATAAACTGTGAAAATCTCTTATAGGGATAATACAATACTTCCCTTACTAATATAGATATAACATTATATTAAAATATATGTAATATATGTATAATAAAACATAAGATATTTTAATTAATATATAGTATATATATTTTATATTAATAGTAATTTAGAATCTAAAATATATGAATTTCAGAAACTCAACTTACTAATAAATAATACTATGATTTAATTGTTAGCATATTTTATATTATTAGTTATATATTTCTATTTCTATATTTTTAGCTTAATTCATTGTAATTTATAATAATTATTATTTTAGAATATTTTTTATAAAGCATGTGATTTTAGAAACTTGTTAATATTTGTATTGATTTAACATTTTTAAAATTAAATATATTAATTTTAGAAAGTTGCCAAGTTTCTTTAATATTTTTATGATTTTATATTTTTAATCTTATAAATGAAATCTTCTATGTGTTAACATTTTCTTATATTAATTTAGAAACAACTTTGATTTGTTTTTTATTAGATAAACAGGTTTTACAGGGATCCTAAAACCCAATAGTTAAAACATATAAGGCTGATAATAAGCATGAAAGCCCAACCAAAAAAGTATAAGTTCAGAGGCTGATAATAGGCATAAAGCCCAGCCAAAAAGTAAAGTTCTAAGAAAAGACTAGGAAAAAAGACAAGTATTACCATGGCTTGAAGCCAGAACAAAAGCCAAAAGAAATAGAAAAACAAAAGAACAAGCGAGAGTTATTTATCATTCTTTCACTCTAGCTCTTGCATAACCTGAGCAGCTTCGAAGGCCAGTTGATTCTCCTTCGCTTCCAACTGTTGCACCCTTTTGTCCACCTAGTCCTGATTAGGAATGGTGTTGTCCTTTGTAGAGTCATCCTCCATTCTAGCTTCTTCCCTATCTTTTCATTCCTCATCATCTTGCATTTATCTGTCTTTGATTCTAGCCTATAAGAGAGATGATGTTGTTGTTAATGGAGCTTAACAAAGAGAACATCTGATTCGCAAGGTTGTGATTGTAGTTCTCCAGGTTGTGTATCCTTCTTTTTGCTAGACTGAGCCTATCAGTCAAATCCATCCTCCTGTTAGCATCCATCCCATTCCTTGTTGCCTCAAAATGTCTCACATATTCTTTGACCTCCTCCAGCTCATGGAAAAGCCATTTGATTGATCTAAAATTGTCAATCTTACTATTACAAGCATTATTCAAGAGGTTCATCCCTATCTCCCTGGCTCTATCTAAAATAGCCACTATCACCAGGTCAATGAGTTCTTCCAGCCATGGTTCATCTTGATTTTCCACGAGGATTTGGGGATTCATGGCCTCCCTGAAGATGCCCATCTTCGAAGTCCTCACATTAAATTTTTTCCAAGCTTTACTCCTATCATTGATCTACACTTCCCCTTTTGCATTCCCTGCATTCTCCTATTTTTGATCCTCAGGTTGGGCTTGGAGGTGGACATGAGATAGGGGCAGCACTGACGCCTTCTCAAATTGGGAGTGCACTTCCTCCAAATTCTCCCTCTCGTGTCTCTTCCTTCCACTTTCATCCTTAATTTCCTCCTGCATCTTCTTAACCACCTTCTTAGACTCTGGCTCCTCCTTATCATCGTTGACTCCCTCCTCATCCTTCTCAGGAGGCTTTTGCCCATGATTCCTAGGGCTTTTTCTGCTAGGGGTTATGGGGGAGGTCAATTTATTAGCTTGGTGGGTCACTAATTTCCCTGACAAAGAGATCCCTCCTTCCTTAGAGTTGATGCTTTGTATATCTTCCAAATTAGAGGAGTAACTAGAATTACTAGACTCCACATTCTCTACCTGAGGGGGAGCAATGCTTATAGTCTGAGCCTTGAAGTGCTCATGGATAAGCAGCGGCAGCCCCTCATGCAGAGCCATATTTGTGGCGGGCTTCTTTTTGAAGCTGTCCACTGCCTTGCTCATAGAGGTTAACAGATAATATGGAAAGGAAATATTAACAGTATGCTAGAAATGATTCAATATAACAAAGTGGTGGGTATGAGCTCTATCAAACCTAGGGCCCAATGTGATGTACTCGATAACAACTCTCAGAACATACCTTCATTGCTTCTTCATGGAGTCGGGGACATAGTAGGTGTCAATCTTTCTCAGTGCCTTCAGTTCCTTCTCACTCTCCACAAAGTCCCTAACCGCATTGGCTGAGAGCTTCTTATCCTTGAAGAATTTAAAACCCTCGATAGGAATTTTGGTGACACTTGCAATCACCTCCTCTATTATCTGAAAGTAGACCCCATTCACCTTCAGCCTGCCATCCTTCCAGGACCCCACCATACTTTTGGTCACCTCCTGATCAAATCCATGCAGCTTCATGATATAATTGGTAACTCCACCCTCTTCTAGCTTTTCCCACACTTTCTCCCTACTTCTCCATTTCTCAAAATCTCCCACCGGCTCCTTTCTGCACCTTTCACCTACCATTTCTGCACACTTCACACCCTCTTTACTCATGTGCTCCTCACTTTGTGACTAAAAGTGACCTCTGAGAGTAAAAAATAAATAGAGAAAAATAGCCCTGCTATTGCTCCAGAAGTGAGTGTGAAAAACATCCCACAAA
The DNA here is from genome assembly GCA_028749045.1 of Cupressus sempervirens. Classification (NCBI taxonomy): domain Eukaryota; kingdom Viridiplantae; phylum Streptophyta; class Pinopsida; order Cupressales; family Cupressaceae; genus Cupressus; species Cupressus sempervirens. The sequence goes on from CM053785.1 coordinate 337,579,857, forward strand.
GCATGTTGATTAATCAATAATGAATCACTGTAATTACGATTTCCCATGCTTCCATTTTGAAAAGTACCCTTATTTCTTAAAACCTTCATAATCATAATTATAGCTTGATTTTCTTCGTACTTCCTTGGATCTTGTCCAAGTTGATCAAACTTTTAACATCCGTTGGCAAACAAATTTTGGGATGCCAAGTCATTTTTTGGTCTACACTGACCCCAATGTTCGCAAACCTATCAGCAACTGGGTTCGCTTTTTGAAAGATATGAGTGACATGGATTCTATTAAATTTGGTGAGGGTCTCACGTGTCTCATCAATTAGATTTGCAATCATCCATGATGGATGTGAGTTGCCTATGATGCACTTTATAATGTTATTCAAGTCCCCTTCAAGCCATAAATTGGTAACACCAATTTTGAAAGCCAATTTTACAACATTGCACATGACGTTCACTTCCACAAAATGATTAGTTTGGAATCCTAGCAGGAGAGAAAAAGCCACAATACTATCTCCATTTTCATTCCTTATCACACCTCCACTACTCGAGGAGCCAGGGTTGCCCTTGGAGGCTCCCTCGAAGTTGGCTTTGTGCCAGCCTTCAGGGGGGAGAAGCCACTTGGCTTCCTATCTTTTCCTCGATCTATCTTTTACCTTCTCCTTTTTCCTACCTCCTGTCTCAAATTCTCCCCCCTTCCTCACAAAAAAATTTTCCTTTATGTTACTAAAAATCTTCCTCCCAACAACTAAATTCGCTTCCTCCCTATCTCTGAAAATCTGATTGTTTCTGTCCTTCCATATGCTCCAAAAAAAATGGGGTAGGATCTAGGAGCTAATTTTTTGCAAGATAGTCCCATTGAACAAGCCATGCCATTGATAGAAAAAGTCCAGAAGGTTAAAAGGAATGCACCAGCTATGGCCTAGGTCCTAGGTGAGGATGCCCCAAACTATCCTAGAGAAAGAAAAGTGGATGAACATATGGTTTCCTATCTCTGATTCTTCTTTACACAAAAAAATTTGCTAGACAAGATATGACCTCTTTTGATAAGATTTTCTTTGGTTAGAGTTTTGTCCTGAAGAACCAACCAAAAAAATATGTTGACTTTTGGCGTGAGGCCAGGAATCCAACCCCTCGACCAAACGGGAGTCTCTTTTAAGCTTCATAAAGTAGAGTACCCAGAGGCAATAGAATAGAGCCCATTGGCATTATCCCTTTAAACTAGTTCATCCTTATTGTTGCTAAGGGACATGGAATTAAGCATGATCATGATTGGTTTGAGGTCATTTGAGATAATAGAAAGGTCCCTCCAAGCCTGTTTGGTCCTGTAATTGCTAACTTTCTACCCATAATGGTAGATGCAATCATTATCCCAAAACCCATAGCTAGGGTTGTTCATAAGGGGGCCTTAAGAAAGCCAACCGTCAGACCAGAATAGGATATCCTCCCCATTACCCATCTTCCAGGAGACTTTTGAGTTAGCTAAGTCCCTAGCTTTTAAGAAACCATTCCAAACAGTAGAACCTCTTGGGATATCCTCACTGAAGAGGGTGAACTAAATAGAGGGCCTCTTTATATACTTATTTACTATAGCGTCTCTCCATTCTCCCATGCTACTAAAGATGTGCCAAATTTTCTTTGCCAGGAGGGCCTTATTGAGGTAAATGAGCTTCCTAATTCCCAGACCTCCATTCTTCTTAGGGAGGCAAACTTTGTCTAATGCAACAAGGGGGTACCTTTTATTCCTTTTAGCTCCCATCCATAAAAAATCTCTCTGAATTTTCTCCATCCTCTCAGCATATTTCACTGGTATGGTAAAAAGGCTCAGAGCATATATCGACAAGTTTTGAAGGATGGATTTAACTAGTTGACATTTTCCAGCTTGGCTAAGAATGGCTCCTTTTCAGCCTACCAGTTTCTTACTGAACCTTTCCATGATGCCATTCCAGAAGGAATCTAAAGGGATCATTCCCAAGGGGAGACCAAGTTAGGTAGAAGGAAGCTTCCCCACTTGACATCCTAGGATTCTAGAGATTCTCTTCTCTCTATCCTCTGGAGTATTGATAAAGAAAATAGAACTTTTGTCCCAATTGATGAGCTGCCCTGACCCTCTAGAATAGGTGTCCAAGGTGTCTTTCATAGCCTTTGCCTCCTTGACCGAGGCCTCTCCACCCATAATAGTGTCATCAAAAAATTTCTAATGCGTAAAGAGGGTGCATTTGGAAGAAGGTTTAAAACCTTTGATCCTCCCTTCTTTCTTTTTCTTCTCCATGAATCTGCCAATGCATTCTGCTAGGATAATAAAGAGAATAGGTTATAGAGGATACCCCTGACGTAGGCCACTGGTAGGTTTGAAGAAATTAGAGGGGGATCCATTAACTAAAATAGTTAGAGGAGTGGTGACCAACTAGGAGATTAACTTACACAATTTGACATCAAAGCCAAAAGCCTTCAACACCAAATCCAAAATAGACCAATCTACCCGATTGTAAGCTTTAGACATGTCTAGTTTGAGTAACATCCCTTCTCTCTTTCTAGCTTCCATAGAGTGAATCACTTCATGCACCATAATAATCAAATCTAAAATCTGTCTACCCATAACAAAACTAGATTTTTGCTGAGAAATAATCATGGGGAGAAGTTTGAGTAGCCTTGAAGTGAGCACCTTTGAGATGATTTTATAAAAGGAGTTGCATAAACTGATGGGTCTAAACTTATCCAAAGTGTTAGCTCCTAGCACTTTGGGAATAAGAACTAATAATGTAGAGTTTATCTCCTTCAGAATACTTATGGCTCCAAAGGATTCCTAAACCGCCTTCACAACATCCTTCATAATGATAGGCTAGTACATTTGGAAAAAGAAGGTGGGAAAACCATTAGGGCTAGGTGATTTATCTGCAAGAAGAGAAAAAAGAACTTCTCTTACTTCAAAATCAGAAGGAATGGCCAGGAGCAAATTATTATGGTGCAGTTGGAGGATCTGAGGAATACAAGAAATAATATCATCCTGATCCACTTTAGAGAGCAAAGGATCCCAAGATAGTAGGGAGGAGAAAAATAAAATAGCTTCATTTGATATATCTTCTTCCTTTGTTAGCACACGTTGGTCTTTCTTTAAGCCTGAAATCCTGTTATTAGCTCTATGCTTAAGAGTAGTTAAATGGAAAAACTTTGTGTTCTGGTCTCCTTCCTTGAGCTAGTTGATCCTAGATCTTTGCCTCTAGAAATTTTCCTCTTTGTTGATAATGTCATGTAAATTAGAAAGGATGGACAACTCTTCTTCCCTATTCAAGGCATCATACACATTTTCTTGAATGGAGGCTTGGATAGAAGAGAGATCCTCTTTAAGAGAGAATATGTGACCAAAATCTGACTTATTCCAAGCTTTAACCATACTTTTAACATTGCTGAGTTTTCTAGCAACCTTGTACATTGCAATGCCTTCCACTTCTTTACTCCACCACACCTTAATTCTTTCTAAAACATCAGGGTGGGAAGTCCACATTTTCTCAAAAAGGAAGGGAGGAGGTCTACAGGGATCAGAAGGAACCATCGAGAGGGAAATAGGGGAGTGGTCAAACCCAACTCTACGCAAAAGAGCTAACTTGCAAGAGGAAGACTACAACCAATAAGGAGAAATGGGAGCTCTATCCAGTCTAACTTGAATACAGTCCTTGCCTAAGTTTGTATTGGACTAGGTGAAGTCACCTCCCATTAGGTCCAGATCTAGAAAAGCCAATCCATTGATGAAGTTAGAAAGGTCATGCTTGCTATCCCAATCTTGAGGTAGAACACCCTTCTTCTCCTTGTCCAGAAGAGGGGTATTGAATTCTCCCATAATGATTCTTTTTTTCATATTTCTATTCTGTACTAGCCCTTCTACTCTAGACCAGTAGGATTTTCTATCTCTCTTGTTATTGGGAGCATATATATTGAGCAAAAACCAAAATTCATTGAAATGGATATGGAACACTTTACAAAAAAGAATGTTACCTTCATTGAAGACTGATTCCACTCTAAAAAGTTTGGTCTTGAATAAGGTCATCAGACCCCTAGAGGCTCCATCAGAGTGTGATGCCTCTCGCTCATCAGGTTACTGAACTTAATATTTCTCAATGAATCCTTTTTCATTTTTGTTTCTTGGATCTGTTAGGAATAAGGTGTCTCAATCTTGTATAATTCCTATTCTTCTTATTTGTTTTGTAAAATGTATTTCTTACAAATAATTTTGATGTGTCAACATCTTGAATTGTGTGTAAGGAGATCATGACTAAAATGGTTATGACAGATTCGTATGACACGTAAGAGCTATGTTAGGAAGATTCAATGATAGGTGAAGACATGTGGCAACTAAGATATTTGAAGTGCATGTTATAAGCATTTTTAGGGTTGCAAAGAGAAGCTGGAGTCTTTTGTTGTTGATGTTGAACTTGCATTGCAAGTGTATTGTAATCTTGTTTTGAAGATAATACAATGTGTAGGTTCTGAAGGGGTGGGTTTGTTTTACCCAAAAGTTTTTCCTCACTGGCAAATCTTTGTGTTATGTGTTTCTTTCTCTGTTTATTTTCTGTATGCATGGTTGGTTGTAATATTTTTATTTACATGATATTGAATCTGTAAGTGAAGAATATTTTAATAGGATTTGCATCATACTTTCCTTATGAAATTAGTGTAGGAAGTTGTTACCGCCCCTGAGGTTCCTTACAGGATCATCAAAATATCTAGTCTCTGGTCTTTAATCAGATTCCTAATAATTTCTTGTTTATGGGCACCATTTAGGCCCCTAATGTTCCATGAGATGATCTTCATTTTTTATTCTTAAAAAAATCCTTCAGAGTACTTTGGCCCCATTCTCCAAGCTTCTTCTGGTCTCCTCCTCTCTGGACTCCCTCTCTAATTTTCTACCTAATTTGGTAGTAGAGCCCACATCTAGTTTGTAGCTACTCCTGGTCTCTACAAGAGAGGCCATAGACGGGTCTCTGATTTGTTTCTACCTGGGTGACTCTCCCTTCTTTTCAAACTTCAAGGATCTAGAGGCCTTGTGACCATTCTTTGGGGTGCTGAGAAGATCTACCCTTTGGTCCAGATCTTTCACCAAGTCCTCCTTTTTTCCTATTCTGTTCACTCTTTTTTTGGTGGAAACCAAGTTTTCCTCTAGGTCCTAAAAGATGATAATTTCCTTATTTTCTCTTTCCTTTTCCTCCTCTGTGGAACCCAGTTTAGGCTCTTCCTCCCTGGGTAAATTATCCATCCTAGACTCCTGAAAACCTTTCTGCAAGGTAGCCTTACCTTTTGCTTCTCCAGGAATGAGGATCTTTTCCTCAACTTGGTCATCCTCAATTTGTTGAGAGGCATCTAAAGGTAAAGAGGAACTCTGTCCTGACTTGACTAACTCCCCTGCTATTCTTGCCATGCCCTGAGGCTCTTGGTTAGTCATCTTTGGAGCATCTGCTACTTTCTGGGTTGCTGGAGAAAGGCCCTTCTAGCCATGTTTAGTGGGCTTCTTTTTCCAAACTTTCTTCACCCTCATTTGAGAAGAAGGAGGATTCTTCTTCTTAGCAGTCTTAGCTTTCGGGCACTAAAAAGCCTTATGACCAGATGGCTTGACATATGATTGACTTGTAATTATTTGTTATTATTTTTTTTAGAATTATTTTCAAAATAAATATGAAAAAATTAGAAACTTTTTGTAAATATGAGATTTATTTATATTTTACTAAATTATACTTATTCCAATTTGTATCTATATAATCATATCACCAATAATATTACTTTTTGTCAAACAATTGTATTTCTATTTTATTTGTCGCTTCGAAATTCTTCTTCATCAATTGAATCACATAAGGTAAATTTATGAACTTTTCAAAATTCTTCTCTTCATTATGTTGAATCACATAAGGTAAACTGTATGTAGTTTTCAGAACTCTTATTTTGATACATAGTTACTAATGTTATATATATTTTTCTAGGTATATAAAAAATGTCTTCAAAGAGAAGGAAACAAGCAACTATTGGAGAAATGTATAGGGGGCTTGGAAAAAAATATTCCGATGCTTCTTGTATTTCATTACTAAATCAAGATGAACAATCTCACAATAAAAATTTTAAAGAAACTTTCAAAGAATTTTTTCGGACTTCTTTAGATGAGGATTTAAATGAACAAACAAATCAAACTAGGGAAGGATTTAGTTTTAATGATGAAATTGAAGATAGGTCAAATATTTCTAATCAAGGGAAGGAAAATGTTCAAGTTAAAAGAAAATTTTGATTGGAATGGCTAGAAAAATTTGTGTAGCTAAATCATTTTCATAATGATGGTAATATAATAATGAAATGCAATTATTGTGAGAAGTATAGGATGCCAGGATCATGGGGTGTAGGGGATGGATGTACTAATTTTCAACGTGATGCTTTGATTACTTATGAAAAATCATGGATACACAAAAATGCTCAAGCAAGATGGATTAATGCAATATAAAATAAGATAAAGTCTATTCCTAATCATGTTTTAGAGATTGAAGATGTTAATAGAGATAGAATAATAACCACAATGAAAACAACTTATTTTGTTTGTCAAGAAGATTTATCTTTAGCAAAATATAAGAAAATATGTAAATTTCTCATGGATTTGAAAACCCCCAATATGTAAAAAAATCAAGATTACTCTGCATACGCAAATCGTAAGGGTGTTGATGAGTTTCTTTTTTGCATATAAAAATATCTTGAGAAAATTCAAATGCATGAGATGTTGAAAAGTCTTTTTTTCTCACTAATGATTGAATAAAGTATTGATCAAAGTTTAGAGAAACATCCTATTGTTTATGCAACATATTTGACTTTGGAGGGTAATGGGATACTAGTTTCAAAATTTATGGAGATAATGAATGTACTAGATGGTAGAGTGAAAACTATATATGATGTTGTGAACCAATTAATGAATGATAGAGAGCTTCCATTAACAAAGGTAGTAGTTGTCTCAACTGATGGGGCTTCTGCAATGGTTGGTCGTGAAAATGAATTTGTTTCTCTTATGAAAAAAAAAGATCCAACTCTTATTTCTGTACACTACATAGCTCATCGTGAATCATTAGCAGTGGCTGATGCTTTCAAAAGGATACCAAAGTTATTGTGTGTTGAAAAAATTGCAAATAAAGTGCATTCATGGATCCAAAATTCACCACAAAGAAACAATGAGCTAAATAATTTACTTAAAATTATGCAAATTGATATTTTAAGTGTTTTACATATCCATGTAATCATATGGTTATCCAAACAAGAAGTCATAATAAGACTTGTGAAGCTTATGCCAACCATTTTAACTTGGTGGAAAAAAGATAAGAAGTGTTCATCATTATATGAAAAAGGCAAGGATTTTCTCTATTTAGTATTGTTTACACATGCTTGCTGATGTTTTGGGAGAGCTAAATAAATTGAATAAGGTTTTTTAAGAAGAAAATTTAGACATCATAGTTATTGGTTTGGCTCTTGATGAAGCTATAGGAAATTTATGTAGATGGTTTTTGAGAAGTGGTACATTTGTAGAAGGTACAAATTATCTTTCAAAGTTCTTAATTGATTCTCAATTTGGATTTATTGAAGTTAAAGAAGAAGATGTTATAATTGATAAGCATGAATTACTATATATTCCTATTCCAGATGAGGGGTTTCAGTATGGGGATGTAGGGAAGAATTTCATGAAACCTCATGTTGAAGGAACACAAGAAAGTTGTCAACATCTAACAAAGGGTTATATTCAATCTCTCATTGATTGTTTGAATGAAAGATTTCTAGATCTTCCTCTTTTAAATGCAACAAAACTTTTCAGCCCTTCTTATTATCCATCAGATTGTTGGACTAGAGATAATATGTCAAAGCGTTGGCTTGATAAGCTTCTTCAAAATTTGAAACATACTAATGAACAAACAATGTTGATGATCTTGAATCTACATTTGATTTTACTAGTTGCAAAAGGGAGATAAATTGTTTTGTTGATGCATTGCATTCGAGTTGTGAAGCTTTTAAAATGGAAGATGGATGGAGAGTCTTTCACAATACAGAGTATTGGCATAGAAGTTATCCTCATATGATGAACTTATGGCAAGCTGTTCTTACTATTCCTGCAAGTACCATGGATTGTGAAAGAGGATTTTCAAAACAAATATCATCAAAGATGTTAGAAAATCAAATCTAGGTTTTGATACACCAGATGCATTAATGAGAGTATCATTAAATAGATGCAAAATAAATGATGTAAAATGGAATGAAATATATCAAATATGGAAGAACACAAAGTCAAGAAGAGTTCTTAACCTTTGATTAATTTTTTTTTATTAATCTATATTTTGCATCCCAATTTTAATTGAATTTTTTTCCTTATAGATTGGAATATTAAATGGTTTACTTTTGTGTTTTTTTTTAATATTTAATATGTTACAAATTATAGTGAAATTTTATTAAAATTTTATTTATTTTTATTAAATTATTGATATAAAAAAATTTTGACAATCAATAATTTTTTTTGAAAGTAAAATGAAAGGGACTAAAATGACTCAACCGTCATCAATATATTAAGTTAGAATAAAACTTAAATTGCTAGATCACATTATATCCTTGATTTCCTTTTGAAACCTAGTCTCAAGATTTGTAAATCCACCCTAGCATCTTGGATGATGTAAAATATCCTCCCCAATATTGCATTGATTATTGGCTTTCCAATTTCCATCACGAATAATAACTACTAACTGTTCAGTAGAGGCAATGATAAAATAAATAAAAGTCTCCTCTATATTTATCATCATCATAATGTGGCCCATTAAACAAGTGAAATATTTAGTGATCATGAAACTCGCCCTAACTAGGCCCATTGTGAAAAGACACTCTCTATCATACACCATGTTGTACACCATCATTTAAAGAACACACTATGGATAAGTGATTTGATTTCTATTGAAAGAGCTTCCTAATTGTGCTAGACATGAGTAGTAATGACTTCATGTTTGTATCCTACTAGACTATCTACCACCTAGTTTCCCTCCTTATATATGTGTTGCATTTTGACATCATCAACGCCATTTATAATATATTGGGCATTTTTAATGATTGGCATAGAATTGCAACTTATTCTCATATCCCCCTTTCTAGCTTTAATGGCTATCATAGAATCTCCATTCACAATCAAATTTTTAACTCCCATGCTACTGGCTAACTCCACTCTCCATAAGAGCTTCCACCTCATTTCTTGAAATGCTACCACATTTTCTAGAGTATACCCTAATACAAACACCTTTAGCATCTCAAATTACCCATCTTATAGCAGCCCCATTAGCACACTTTGACCCATCAAAGTTCAATTTCAACAAGTTTAGGGGTGATGGCTTCCATTTAGTTTGTAATCTCTCCTTGACCTTAGAATTATCAACTCTATCAATAACCTAGTTTATGGTCCAAACATTCACCTAGTCCAACTCGACTTGTGTGGAGGTGAGGAGGAGGTTTCTATTTTCAATTTAGGGCCCCTAAATTATTTCTCCCATACATTTATGTATAACGATCCCCAAGTGTGTACTTGTTTTTCTAAAGATGTGATTATTTTGTTCTTTCCATATGTTCTAGCATACATACAAGGGAATGACCTTCTATACCATCTTGATCAGGGGGTGGTGCAAGGAGATCTATTATCCAAGGATAAATTGGGAGACAATATTATAAAAGACCCATGAAATTTGAAATTGGCTAAACACAGTTTGCCAAACCTAAATAGAGTAAGGGCAATAAATGAAAAGGTGAGGGATAGACTCTTCTTCTCAGAAACACAACACACACCTATTCCACATCCAAAAGCTAGGCATCTTAAGGTTGTTAATGGTGAGAATTCTATTATGCATGATTGACCACTAGAAGTAGTTAATTTATTAGAGATAGTGGGAATGTCAAACATTCTTCCATTCCAAAGCTTCTTCCATTTCAAGAGAGAAATTAAAATTCTTTAGGTAAGACTTTATCCATCCTAATGAAGTTAGCAGTATTAAAGGTCTTCCGCTCATTGTGATAGATGTAGTGTTTCACCATTTCTCCCATCTCAATCTCCCCCTCCTTTTTAGTGCAAAAAACTTTTCTCCAACAAAGAGAACTTCTTTGATCCATCTATCCTTCTAGAATTGGGTATATTTTCCATCACCAATAATTCATCTTATGCCCCTTCTCAAGTATTCCCTTATTCTTATTATATTTTTCCATATCCTTGACCCCACAAGCACCACATCAATAAAGATAGCCTAAGTAAAGGGGCAGGAGTTCAAGTAATTAGCACTCATAATGTGACACTAAGGGGCACAATTATGGGCTGGCCTCCAACCAAGTTTCATCATGAGGGCTTTACTAGGATCTCTAATTCTTCTGAGGTTCAAGCCTCCTTGAGACTATAGTTTAGACACCTTATCCTAACTAACCAAGATTAGCTTTTTCTTTTCCTCTTATCCCATTGATAGGAAGTTTTTCTATATCTTCTCAATAGTATCTCTAAACTTGCTAGATATCTTAAATAGGGATAAAAAAATAGATAGGAATACCTTGTAAAGAGGCTGAAAGTAATTGAAGTTTACCCACATTACTTAGGACCTCCCCCTTCTAACTTGCCAATGTCCACTACATCCTCTTGACCATCATATTCTAGAATTGGGGGGTCATCTCTTTGACCATGTGGGGAAGACTCAAATAGGTATTGGAAAGGTTTCCTACCTAGCATTGGAACTAGCTATTAATTCTTTTTTAAAGAGTCATCTTAGTATTGCAAAAGTATAGCTCACTTTTATGATAATTGATGTGTTTCCCTAATACTTTTACATACCCATCTAGAGCCTTTTTGCAAGCCTTCATCTCCCTTATGGAATACATTTTTTAGAGAAGGTTGTCATCAAAAAACTATTGTAGAACATTAGGAGGGAGGGTCAAAGTAAGTTTAATCTCTGATTTTCCTTACAATAGGTGTATCATAGTCATGCTCTAGGCCATGCTTAGGAATAATATATTCAACTAAGGACTATTTTTCCCAATATGAGGTGCATTTAATCTTGTCAAACTAGGGATGTATACTTGAAGTGGTCGGCACAGTATGTGCACTAGGTCTCTTAATGAGGCACTAAGCTTATGCTGTAGGAAAGTAAAATGCAACGAAAAGAACTTATAATATTGTTCCAAGAAACTAACACATTGAACTCTATAAATTCTGGAAATATAATGAAAGGATGAAAAATATTCCAACTTGGTTCATCCAGTATAACTGTTCTCACATATCCTGTAGGAACATTCACAAAGAGCGATGCTACAGGAAGGAACTTACAACTTCTAATTACAAAACTAAGAATTCTTGGAAATAAATCTTTTCTATCCTAATCTAATCCACCTTTGAAGTGGGCCCCCTTGGTTGGCTTCACTAAACTACTAACACAAAAGAGAAGTCAAAAACTATTTCATTGGATTTCAAAAATTCATTATATAACACAAAACTATAAAAACATAACTGTAAAAGTTAACAATCTATTTTCTTAAACTATTTCTTCTAACTAGTTAAAAACTTAACACACTTAAGTCAATTCCTATATATATAGGAAATCAACACTTATTCCATAACAAAAAATTAAATGACCTAGCTTTAAATCTGCAAGAGAGAAAATAAGAGGATAACAACTAAAGGCAAGAAGAGGGAATAACGGCTTAAGGTAGGAATAATAAATACTAAACATTCGATCACCAAAGAATAAATGTAGATAAGGTAATAAGTCTTCATATCTCCTTTGGGTGTCTCTACTATAGGAGTGGTTGTTGCAGAACTTTTCTTTGTTCTATTTTTTCTTACAATTGTAGGGTTCGACTCTTCCTTTTCCTGAACAGAGATTTCTTCCTACGATTTTTGTTTCCTTTTAGCTCTACTAGTAGTAGGTTTTAGAGTCTCTTGAACAAGTAAAGGCACATTTTATTGGATAGAGATAGTTTCTTGCACATTTTCTTGGGTCTTTTCAACTATGGCCTCTTGGGTATTTTGTTTAGCAGGCTCACTGGTTGGAGTTACATTTTCTTCACCAGGTTGTTCACTAGGGGTATCTTGGGGTTGCAAAGTTTTGTCTTGCACAAATTCTTCCCATGTCATGGGAGATACATCCTTAAGTGACCACTCTATCAATAACTTGATTAAAGCATGATGAATAATATAATTATCTTTTCCTTTCTGAGTCTCTTCCACACTAATACAAAGCATATTATACAAGAAATTTGGAATATTTACTACAAGATTATGCCTTACAAAAGTAAGTAATTTGAAATGGTGTGCATGCAAGTATGATAATCTAACTTCACATGTAAAATACCTAATTATGTGCATGGATAATTCATTGTATGGTGGCGGCAATGACACATGCGCTTGCAACTTTTCTTTGTAATGTCCATTTGAGGATCAAGCAGTCCGGTAAATTGAGCTCTTGTTGATCTCACATCATGTGTGTTGCGATAATATTCTCTAACTACAGGCAAGCCAATCACTTTAGCAATGTGTTCCTCTATTGCAATCACCTTTAAACCCCAAACGAAAGCTTCAACCTCATTGAATGTCCTTGTAAATTCTATGGCTGCCTCCTCATCAAATGTGGTCAGACTCAGAAAATACCTTAGCCATCTATATGCATTAAACTTTCTCATGACTTTTACCTCTGAGATTAACATAGTGTGTTCCACTAGTTCTTTCCTTTGCAACTTTCCACCCATTCTCTTAACACTTCCTCTATTTACTCTATTTTCCCCCTTTTGAATTCAAGCTTCAAACTACTTTGTTATTTTATAGACTCAACTCACACTTATTCTTTTTTAACATGTAATTAATTTCATAAAAAAATGTTATGCACAATAATAAGGCTTTTAATGAAGAAAAATTATGAATATGTGTGAGAATCATTTGAAAATAGGGCTTGGATCACAAAAAAATTAAACATAAGTCACATCACAGCTTGAGATAGAAAATCATTCAAAAAATAGGGAGTATGACACCTCACTTGTGTAATTATGGAAATTAATTTTCATTAATGAAGGGAATGCAAAGATTTAGAAAAATCTTTATGGATAAATAGAAATGCCATTGGATATTGGTGACCTCCCCTGCCCCCTACTAAATTTGGACAAATTTCCTCACTTGTTAGACCTAGTACAGGTAAGGGACTGGCATAACACCACCATCATATAAATTATGCAATATTAAATATAATTAATGAAATCCATGGACTATAAGTGAATAAGAATTTGAAAATGTTATATCTGTTGATCTAATTATCCTAGGTGCCAAAAAGGTGGTAGAAGTGATATCATCATTGATAGTGTCAGTCAACATCTCATGGGGTTTATTGAAAGCATGAAAAATTGATGACATGGAAAGTGGAATGGATGGAAGATAAAGAAAGGGGATGAGGTGGATGGGTGGAAGGTAGAGAGTCGAGATGGAAAGAAAAAGTGAATAGAAAAGTGAAATTTATGTGAACATAAAGTCTTTATTATGAGCATGAACAAAGAGACTAATATTGAAGAGTGATAGTCAAAAGGTTGACACCTTCAGCTTGAGGAAGAGTTACATGATTTCTATTTGAATCTAGATGTTGAAACTGCTATAGGAAGTCTGCTTTTGTTTGGGGTTTCTTGTATAATTTCAATCTACAACCATTGACTAACAATTTGAAGGGTACTAGATCAATGGTAGTAAGTTGAACAGCTCCATTATCAAAGACATGACACATCTCATATGGTCCTAGCCATCTTGTTTGTAGCTTTCTTGGCATATCTTTGAATTTGGAATCATATAGGAGTGCCCAGTCACCAACTTGAAATTGTTTATTGATATTATAAGAACCATGCCATTGTTTCATTTGTTTCTGTATTAGTTTAGTATGTTCCAAATCAGCTTTGTGCATCTCATCTAAAGAGTTAAGATGCAGAAGACGTTCTCTTTGTGCGACAAGAAGTTCAATATCCAATGCAAATGTTGTCGTTAGAGTTTTATGTTCAAATTCAATTGGAAGCATTGCTACCTTACCATATAAGAGCTCAAATGGTGTGAATCTTGTAGTAGTCTTCCAAGTTGTTCTGTAAGCCCAAACAGCTTCTTGTAATTTGCTAGTCCAATCCCTATAGTGCAAATGGACTATTTTTGTTAAGATATTCTCCAACTCACAGTTTGTGACCTTTGATTGTCCATTAGCTTGAGGGTGATAAGGATTGGATTTTTGGTGCCTAATATTATACTGTTTTATCAACTCTGAGATCATATTAGAGGTGAATTGTGCACCTTGGTCAGTGACTAGCTCCTTGGGTACACCATAGCGAGTAGAGATCTTTTCATACAAAAATTCAGCAACTTTTTCATCACGAGCATGCTTCATAGCTTTAACTTCAACCCATTTTGTTAGGTAATTAGTGCACACAAGAATATACAATTTTCCATTAGATGGAGGATCAATTGGTCCAATGAAGTCCATGCCCCATTTTTCAAATGGTGCTAATGTCATTTGAGGATTAAGAGGCATTTCATCTATTCTTGTTGGCTGACCCATCCTTTGACACTTGTCACATTTCCTTGTATAGTTGATTGTATCCTTGTGAAGTGTAGGCCAATAATAACCAATTATCAAGATTTTGAAAGCTATTCTTTTTGCTACAAAGTGTCCTCTGCATGGTTCATTATGACATTTATTTAGAATGTCATATGTCTCATCTTCTCTCACACATCTTCTCATAACTTGATTAAGTCCAGTGTAAAACAAGAGATTATCTATCCAGAAGAAACAAAAAGTTTTCTCCACAAGAAGCTTCTTTTCCTTGTAAGAAAAATGTGTTGGTATCTTATTGGCTACAATGTAGTTAGCAATGTCTGCATACCATGGAGTTTGAGCATCAATATGAAACAAATGCTCATTCAAAAATACAACATCTACCAAAGTAGTGTCAGTATCATCATGATGGATTCTTGATAAATAATCAGCTACAACATTGGCTTTTCCAGGCTTATCAATAATAGTTATGTCAAATTCTTGTAACAATAGTAACCATCTTGCTAACCTACTTGTTATAGTAGGTTGGTTCATGAGATATTTAATTTCTACATGATCAATATGAACAAATATGGAATAGCCAGTTATGTAATGCCAAAATTTGTTGAGGGCATATACTACTACTAGCAATTCTTTTTCAATCATAATGTAGTTTAGCTTTGGTCTATGAAGGCTCTTATTGATATAATAGATTGTATTTTCAAGATTTTTGGATTGCTATGCTAGGACTGCACCTATGGCATAATCAGAGGCATCTGTATAAATATGAAAAGGTACATTCCAATTAGGGCCTTGTAACACTGAGGCTATAGTCAGAAGTTTCTTAAGCTGTAGCAAGGCTTCATCACATTTGGATGTCCAACTAAATTCAGCTTCTTTTTGTGAGTAGCTTATACAAGGGACTAGCTATTTTTCTGAAATCTTTTATGAAACATCTATAATATCCAGCATGACCTTGAAAAGATTGTACATCTTTTAACTTTTTAGGTATGGGCAATGTTTGAATTACCTCTATATTAGCTAGATCCACTTGTATTCCTATAGTGGATATGAAATGACCAAGTACTACACCTTCCTGCATAAGCATGAAATACTTTTCACAATTAAGTGCCAAATTATGTTCTTGAAATCTAACCAAAACCTTTTCAAGATTCACCATTGCTTCCTCAAAAGTGACTCCAAATGTTGTGAAGTCATCCATGCAAATTTCTATGCAATCATGTGATATATCAGTGAAGATGGTAATAACAGCTCTTTGGAATGTTGCAAGAGCATTACATAGACCAAATGGTAAAATAGAGTATGCAAAAGTACCCCATGGACATGTAAATGTGGTTTTGTCTTGATCTTTAGGAGCAATACTACTTTGATTATAACCACTATACCCATTTAGAAAAGAGAAATACTTCTTTCTAGCTTGTGTGTCCAGAACTTGATCTATGAATGGTAAAGGAAAGTGATCCTTTTTGGTAGCTTTGTTCAACTCTCTATAATCTACACAAATTCTTCATTTTCCTCCCTTCTTAGGCACTATGACTAGGGGTGACACCCATCTTCTATCAGATATAGGATAAATAAAACCAGCATCAAGTAATTTTTGCAATTTAGTTTTAACTATCTCTCTAAGGCTTGGATTTATCCTTCTCTAGGGTTGACGAAATGGTAGACAACCTCCATTGATGCATATCCTATGAGTGCACAATGGAGAAATCAACCCTTTCATATCACTATAATCCCATGCAAAGGTTTTTTCATTCTTTTGAAGCAATTCTTTTAACCATCCCATCTGTGTGGGTGTTAACTTAGGATTAACATGGAGATTATGACCTTTAGTCAAAGTACAATTCTTATCACATTCCTCATATGTTATTAATTCTAATACAAAACTTTTAGATATGTCTTTTTTCTACCACACAACTGTTAGTGAGGATACTCTAAGTTACTAAATCTTCCTCTTGTAATTTTAGAAAACACTATCTATGCAACATCATGCACTGTACTATAGAGTTTAACTCTTCTTCTTCATCCCCTAGATCTGGCCAAATAGATGTACTTAAGTCTAGTAATGGTTGGGCTGGAGGATATAAATCAAATTTCTTTGTTTCTTAGTCATTTTTTATGGTCATATTCCCTAATTTGTAACTTATGTATGCATCATTTGTGGCTAACCATGGTCTTCCTAAGATGACAAGGTAACTAGATAGATTAACTTTGGGGGATAAAATCATGAAGTCTACAGGGTATTCTAGAGAATCTAAGGTTACAACTATGTTTTCTATCATCCCATCAGGGGTAATAGTAGAATTATCTACAAGTTGCAAAACTGTTGGTGTATCCCTTAGTCCTTCTATTTTTAACTTCTTCATGGTATCCTTGGTCATAACATTTATAGCAACTCCAAGATCTATTAAATTATTTTTAACAAACTGACCATTTATATTGACATTCACTACTGGACTTCCTGTATTAGAATATTTTGGTGTAATTAATTTCCCTAGCATGATGTCAACTAATTGTCCCACAACATGGACTATGGTGGGATCCTTTTTCTTCCTTCTAGATTTTTTCAAGTAGGCTTCCCTAATATCTTTTCCATAAACTAGAACATCTTTAATGGCTTGAAATAGAGGTATTTGGAAATGCATATTTTTCAATTGATCAACAATATTAAAAGTTTGTTCCTCTATTTGTTAAAGTTTCTTTTGTATCAACTTTTCTAGAAAAGGAGGTTCTACTGTTGGTTGAGATGGGGTTGACATAGTAACATTGATTAAGTCAATAGTTTCAACAACTAAGGGTTCTGTTGTTGCAGGAGAGTCTAGTATTGTACTTATAAGAGGTAGTTTAGGTATTGGTAAAGTTGTATCAGATCTTAGATGTATATTAGCAACATTTAGGGTGTAAGCAGGATACTACTAAGCATGAGCACTATACATGGGCTGCTATGGTTGTTGGCTATTTGGGTTTGGTTAAGGTTGTGTAGGAAATTGTGTTTTCTTTTGAGGTCTAGCATTTGTAGGTGCTGGCATTAGAGCAGGTTTCTGAACTGGAGGTGGTAATTGTAGAGCACTAGTATTTTGGTTAGGCCATTGTTGAGATCCCCTCCATTGGTTTGTAGACTGCCAATTCCTTTGGGCTGGCTACCATTGATTCTACTAGTTTTGCTAGTAGTTCTATTGGTTCTGTCATTGGTTACTCTATCGGTTAGGCCAAGGTGGTTGAGAATTCCAAGGCCATTGGGATTGTTGTTGATTGTTTTTCCTAGCATTGTTCCAATTGGGTTGATTTTGTGGAGGAACTTGGGGATTATGGTTTTTCCATTGATTACCATATGAATTTGAATTTTGCAAGGGGTCCTAAGGCATACCTTGATGTTGGGCCCATGGTTAGTGTTGAGCAAAAAAGAATACTTGCTGATTATCTCTATCTATCTTGACGTACTCAGTTGGAAGATGTTGGTTCTCTATGCTTGCGGCCAATTTACGTTGGTAATCCTTCTTCTACTTCCAGCAATGAGGGCAGTATTTAACTATTTGTAACTCAACTTCAACTTGCTTCTTCTTTGCAGTTATTGTGTCCAAATGTGTAGTGACATCATTGATGATATCTTGTTTGAAATCTGACAATAGGTTAGATATCTCAAGCTTTGAAATGCCTTGACTAATTCCTTTAGTGACTATAGAATGAGGTCCTCAACCTTTCTTCATGGTTGACCTTGAATAGTTTTGATAGATCTTCTTGAGGTCATCCTAGGAAGCTTGATATATGTCACCACTAGCCATCAAGTCTAATGCTTCTAAATAGTCATCATTCACACCTCTCAAAAAATCTAGCTTTTGTGAATCTTTAGACAAAGTGTGCTGAGGATTCTTCTGCAATGTATATGAAAAACATGAAACATAATCTTCTAATGTTTCTTCCTCTTTCTATGATATCTTGAACATATCATCCCCTCTTGAACTAGATGCTTTGAAATATTCTTTATACTTATCTAGAAACAAAGCTTGCATCTCATCCCAACTTCCTACTGCATTGGCTCCTAAGCCTAGGAACCATCATAGAGTTGATTCTTTCAATGGTGCTAGAAAAAATTTAAGCTTATTGGCATATGTGTTGTAGTCAAAACTATGACAAAGGATATCAAATTCAAAAAAGAAAGTATCAAGGTCTTTAGTTGCAAGGCCATAGAATTTTGAAAGAGCAGTGGGAGGTATGTTCTTAAGATTAGCATTGGTTACAAGACTTGGAAGAGGAAATGGAAAAGTAGGCTATGCCATGACTGGAGGTATCAGATTATGAGGTTGTTTCTGAAAAGTGACATTGGGTACTAGATGATTAACAACTGGTGGATTCAGAGCAGTGTTATCAAGAAAATTAGCCAAGACTTTAGTGAAGGGTTGAAGACCGTTTATATCTATTGGTTCAGCTCTTGATGATGATGTTGTGGGAAAAATAGGGCTTGCATCTTCAAAATGTAACTCAACTTTTTCTTCTTCAATTTCTTCGTTTAAATTAACAAACTCTTGTGGAAGAAATCTACCATATTCATCTCGTCATCTTCCTCTTCGATGCATGAAATTAAACTTTTAACACTGGTGAAAGAAACTTCAAACTGGAGATTTCCAAAAAAATAAAATTATCTAAGAACTATGACTCAAAAATGCTCCTAGCTTGACACCATCCCTGGCAACGATGCCAAAAATGATCCACCTCACAATAGGTGTATCATAGTCATGCTCTAGGCCATGCTTAGGAATAATATATTTAAACTAAGGATTATTTTTCCACTATGATGTGCATTTAATCTTGTCAACCTAGGGACGTATACTTGAAATGGTCGGCACAATATGTGCACTAGATCTCTTAATGAGTCACTAAGCTTATGTTGTAGGAAAGTAAAATGCAACAAAAAGAACTTACACTATTGCTATACAAAACTAACACACTTACCTCTATAAATGCTGAAAATATAATGAAAGGATGACAAATATTCCAACTTGGTTCATCCACTATAACTATTCTCACATATGCTACAGGAAGGAACTTACAACTTCTAACTATGAAACTAAGAATGCTTGGAAATAAATCTATTCTATCCTAATTTAATCCACCTTCCAAGTGGGACCCCTTTGTTGGCTTCACTAAACTACTAACAAAAAAGAGAAGCCAAAAACTATTTCATTGGATTTCAAAAATTCATTACATAACACAGAACTGTAAAAACACAACTGTAAAAGTTAATAGTCTATTTTCTTAAACTATTTCTTCTAACTGGTTAAAAAATTAACACACTTGGGTCAATTACTATATATAGGAAATCAACACTTATTCCATAAAAAAAAAGTAAATGATCTAGCTTTAAATCCACAAGAGGGAAAATAGGAGGATAACAACTAAAGGCAGGAAGAGGGAATAATGGCTTAAGGTAGGAATAATAAAGTCTGAACATCCATTCACCAAAGAATAAATGTAGAGAAGGTAATAAGTCTTAATAGCTCCTCCTTACTTGCTATCATGTCTTTTGGAACCATTGCAACTTTCATCTGCCATGGCTGCTCCTTAGCGTTCTCTTCTCCTTGAATGTTGTTGGTGCTTGATTTTTGAATTCCTCCAATCATCTTTCAATCTTCATTAATAGGATGGTTTCAATATAAAGACATTTTTGCAAATAAACATTTATCAAATTAAATTCAAATATAAGAACACACATTTCGATAACTATATGAAATATTGCATAGTATATATAATATTAGTGAAAGATGGCATAGTTTCTACCTATAGGTTTATCATAGGTTTGGTATGTTAGAATTCCTTTAGAATAACTAAGAGTGGGAGGTGAATTAGTTATTCAAGGTCCAAATGTCCTATTCAAACCTTTCATTAAGTATAGTGAAATTATTCAACCATTCATCCAAGCTTTAACTTATATAATCAACAAGTTACTATAAATCAATATGCAAGTAAAATACACAAGAAATCAACACATGACATAGTGATTTACCTAGCAACCCAATTTGGGAAAAATCACCAGTAACATGCTACTCAATTTTCACCCTTCTAAAGTGATGCCCTATGAAAGGCCTACCCTATTAAAGGCTTACAACACACTTTTAAAGGTGACCTTTTTAGAGGATTTAACCACCCTATTAGAAGTGGGTCTAGTTAGAGGACTTTAGAACATTCACCTAGAATGCCACCCTATTAAAGGATTTAGAAATGGCTATTAGGCCAACCTAAGTCCATAGGATTTTCAAATTTAATACAATTTCTAGAGAGTATTAGAAAATCTTGACTTGATTACAATATACAACTTATCTTGTAGATCTCAGATCACTTCTCAGCTCATACCCTTGCCTGGCCTTCAATCTCTGCAACACTTAACAACTTGCCTTTTCTTTCAAGCTTTATCTCCTTGAGTCTCCATACTCAATGTACCAGTGTAGTCATCTCTTTATGACCACTTGTAGAAGTAGAACCTTTGTGCTCTTCATTCTCCTAGATGTCTACTTCTTGACACCCTTTCAACCAATTTGTAGATTTGGCACTTTAGCAGCAACAGTATCAACAACTCTTTGCTTCTTGGTTTATGAATTCTTAAATAGAAATCTTGGAGTTCCTTTTCCTACTCTATTCTTCCATTTTTCAATTTCAATTTTCATGGATTAGGTAGGATTCATTGTATCTAACCCACATTCTATTTCCTCTAGAAACTTCTTGAATAATCCTTTAGAATTCACCCAAAAATAGTTTACATAAGATTCTATGCCAAAAAATCATCATCCTTATCCTCCAACTTGTTCACAAAATTCAATGCAACCACTATGTCAGCTTACATTTGGAAAATCTTCATCATTTGAAATAATGCAGCAACTCGACACTATTGAAATACTGGTGCTTGGCACATACTGTGTTACTCGGCATCAACTATGTTCTCCCTGATGCTTGGCACTTGAAGATCACTTGGTATCAACTAATTTTTTTTTATGCTTGGCACCTAATATTCACTCAGGACTTGAAGATCACTCGGCACACACTAGAAATGTCTGTTACTCAGCTCCTATTGAGAATTTTCTTGACTTCAGCTAACTTGCTTGGCAACCACTAAAGATTTTAGTCTAAGCTTTGCAATCAACCTTGTTACAACTTCTTCCTCTAATGTATCTAAGTGTGGCCAACCTCTATATCTTTGAGTATGTCATCAATACATTACTTAACCATTGTCTTAACTAATCCTTGCATTTCATGAAAACATCATAACTCAACCTTTCTTTTAGGTGCTCTTGTTACATCTTGTTGATCAAATCCTCTTCATCAATCAACTAAGTGATAGTGCTCGGATCTTATAAGAAAATATCATCCCTACAAATAGTAGGTTTGACATCAATAGTAAAACAATGATTGAAAACATTCTTTTACAAAAATCTCCATCTTTGATCTTCAACAAAAATGAGCTTTTCAATTAGATTTCCAACATGGTAAACATAGGTCCACGAATGTTTTGAGAAAGATAAAATAGAGTATTAACAAAGTATCTTAAAACTATCATAAAATAAAAGAAAATTTTGGTCTCATCAATCTCCATGATTTTGTACCATGAAAAAAAGGTCAAAAGGTACCTAGAAGGGATCTCAACAACCATGATGAAGAGATAAGGTATCAACTGGTCTCTCTGTCAGAGCCCCTACTCCATTAGGAAAAAAGGATCAAGGCAACTATTCTACCAAAAGCTTACTAGGTTAGAACAGTAAGTCAAATGCCAAAAAGTAAATTGTAACATCACATCTCCTACTACTATTCTGATTGTTTCATTTCACTTCTCCCTCTTTGTTGTTGTATCCTTTATCTTTATCTTTCTCCCTCTGTATTATTCATCTTCTGCTATTCTAATCAACCTCTAAAATCTTCCTCTTCTTTTCTAGTCCTTTATCTTCAATAGTTGTTGTTTAGTTGTTCACTTCTCCCTCTTTAACAGCAATGCCAAAGACATATTAGCATCTTAATATGTAGATGTAGCTCTTACATGTTCATTTAATGTCTCCCTCTATCACCTTTCTTGTGATTGATTTGAAGTTTCAGCACTTTTACTACTTTAGGCATGGATCCCAAAGTAAACATCCTCTGCATCAATGTGTAGAATCCTCAACATTTAGCTTATTTGATGCAGGGCATTCTTTCTTTTTGGTTCAAGTAGCCTTAGCTAGGGGTATCACCCCTAAATTACCTCTAAGATACTCAAAAACATCTTTAGGTAGTGCTTTTGTAAAGATATCAATAATCTATTCCTTTGAGCTAACATATTCCATCTTCACTTGTTTGTCTTCCATCAACTCTCTTTGTTAGATTGTGGTGACTAATTAGGAAAGTATTGTACATACTTCATAATTAGTGGGGTTGAAAAAAAAAATTGGTACTATTTGTAGATTCGCCACTAAAGTTATGGCTAATTTATGGCTGACATGTTATAACCCTAAAGTGGTTTAATACTTGTATAAAAGGGTTTAGGGTTGGATATTTTCATTATAGTGTGATGCAAAATTGGTTCTTGCGACGGTATTGAGCTATAAGGGATTACAGATTGTAATCAGGTTGTAATAATATTGGACTTGTTGTTTGGTGGACGTAGCCCAAGGATTGGGTGAACCACGTTAAATCTTAGTGCCTTGTGTTCATTTCTGTGTGATCTATTATTTTCTATTATTGGTTATATTTGCATGTAGTTTTTTTATTTTTGTTCATGGTTTATCCTAACAAGTGGTATCAGAGCGAGGTTGTCTTTGAGTTATCCTCTGCAAGAAAGTCTCACGATTAAGTGGGAGTCTCACAATTGAGTGGGAGTGCTGGCAGATGAGGGTAAGCCGAGGGTTGATAGGTTTAATGGGTAGAACTTCCAGTTATGGAAGATGCAAATGGAAGACTATCTATATCAAAAGGATTTATGGAAGCTGTTGGAAGGCAAAGCCAAGAATCAGGAAACTATGTTAGAGGCTGAATAGGATCATTTGGATAGAAAGGCACTCAGAAGCATTCGGTTATGGTTGGCACCATCAGTGGCATTTAATATTACAAAAGCAAAGATGACAAAGGATTTGATGAAAACCCTAGTGACACTATATGAAAAGCCCTCCACTTCAAACAAGGTATTTCTCATGAAGCATTTGTTTAATATGAAAATGGTAGAAGGTGGATCTATTGCAGATCATTTAAATGAGTTTAATACTATTACTAGTCAGTTATCTTTTTTGGGTATCAATTTTGATGAAGAAATTAGGGCTCTCTTGATTTTGTGTTCTTTACCTGAAAGTTGGAATGGCTTGGTAATGGCGGTGAGTAATTCTGTTCCTAGATCTAGTACCATAAAATATGATGATGTGATCGGTGTTGTTTTGAGTGAGGAAACTCATAGGAAATCCTCAGGTGGATCTACATCAGGAAGTGCTTTGAATGCACAAAGTAGGGGTAAAATGACTAACAGAGGAAGTAAATCTAGAAATCATGGGAAATCAAAAGGAAAGTCAAAGGGGAGGAGGTCTTAGTCGAGAGGACCAAATGACTGGTGGTACTGTGGGAAACCAGGGCACAAAAAGAAAGATTGCTAGAATCAAAAGAAAACTAAAGGAGATAAATCAGATGGAGACAAGGAGGCAAACATGGTAAGTAACAAATCCAAAGAGGATGCTTTGCTTCTATCTTTAGAAAGTGTAGATGATTCATGGGTTTTAGATTATGGTGCTTCATTTCATGCTACACCTCATAGAGGTTATTTCATTGATTATGTCCAAGGGGATTTTAGGCTTGTTTATTTGGGGGATAATGAACACTGTCAAATTGTTAGAAAGGGAAAAATTAAGATTAAGTTGTAGAATGGGAATCATTGGCTACTGCATGAGGTAAGACATGTTCCAAAGTTGAGTAGGAATTTAATTTTAGTGGGACAACTCAGTGATGAGGGTTGTGTAGTTACTTTTAATGATAAAAATTGGAAGGTTTCAAAAGGTTCCCTTGTAGTAGCAAAAGGTGTGAAAGTAGGCACCTTATATCTTTGTACAGGTCATATTGTTCCTTCTACTTTGATTGTTCCAGAGAAAAATGAATGTTCAGGAACAATTGCTATAGTTGAATAGGAAGAGCAAATAGCTGGTGTAGATTTTGATACAACACTATGGCACAATAGACTTGGGCACATGAGTGAGAAAGGTATGAAAGTACTCCATTCAAAGAAAGTTTTACCAGGTCTAAAATGTGTTAATATGGATTTCTGTGGAAGTTGTGTGTATGGAAAAAAAGAGAGAGTAAGTTTTGTAAAGACTAGGAAGGAAAACAAAAAGTAGAAATTAGAACTTGTGCATACAAATGTATGGGGACCAGCTCAGGTATCTTCCCTTGGTGGCTCTCATTATTATGTTACATTTTTTGATGACACAACTAGAAAAGTATGGGTTTATTTCCTTAGACAAAAATTTTATATATTTCAAACTTTTAAGAAATGGAAATGCTTGGTTGAAAATGAGACTGGTAAGAAATTAAAATGTCTCAGATCTGATAATGGTGGTGAGCATTGTAGTCATGAATTTGAAGATTACTACTCCAGTATTGATATTCATAGACAAAAAACTATTCCAAGGACTCCACAACAAAATGGAGTGGTTGGACGCATGAACTGGACTATAATGGAGCATGCAAGGAGCATGAGGTTACATGCTGGGTTGCCCTTACACATGTGGGTGGAGGCTATCAATAATATAGTATATTTGATTAATAGAGGTCCCTCTACTCCTTTGGGCTGTGGTATTCTAGAGGAGGCATGGACTGGTAAGAAGGTGAGTTATTCTTTTCTCAAGACCTTCAGTTGTGAAGCTTTTGCTCATATAGACTTTGAAAATAGAACTAAGCTAGAAGCTAAATCAAAGAAATGTATCTTTGTTGGATATGGCATTAATGAATTTGGTTATAAGCTTTGGGATTTTGAAAATCATAAAATTATTAGAAGTCGAGATGTCATATTCAATGAGAAAGTGTTGCACAAATATCTATTGCAGCAACATGAGAAGAAAGAAGATGATTATGTAGTGTTGGATGATACTCCAAAAGCTAATGTTCCATCCATTCCTCATGATGTGCAACAACTACAACAAAAAACACCACACACACCAGTGAATGTTAGACAGTCAACGAGGCAAATAAGACCTCCACAAAGATTTTTTTCCTCTTTGTATTCTATTTTACTTACTGATGTTGGTGAACCTAAAAGTTATGATGAAGCTGTGCAGGTGGATACTAAGATTCAATGGGAGTTTGCAATGAAAGATGAAATGGACTCTTTGCTGAAGAATAAGACATGGGATCTATGCAAGTTGCCTGTAGATAAAAAGGCTTTACAAAATAAGTGGGTTTATAGGTTGAAAGAAGAGGAAGGAGGTAAGAAAAGATTTAAGGCCAAGTTAGTAGTAAAAGGATTTGCACAAAAAAAGGGAATTGATTTTTATGAGATATT
This sequence comes from Cupressus sempervirens, assembly GCA_028749045.1. Taxonomy (NCBI): domain Eukaryota; kingdom Viridiplantae; phylum Streptophyta; class Pinopsida; order Cupressales; family Cupressaceae; genus Cupressus; species Cupressus sempervirens. The sequence continues at coordinate 337,605,920 of CM053785.1, forward strand.
TTCTCCTGTTGTTAAAATGACTTCTATCCATACTATTTTAAGTCTTCTGGCTACTGAAGATTTGCATTTAGAGTAGTTGGATGTTAAAACAACCTTTCTTAATGGTGATTTGGATGAACAAATATATATGGCTAATTTATGGCTGACATGTTATAACCCTAAAGTGGTTTAATACTTGTATAAAAGGGTTTACGGTTGGGTATTTTCATTATAGTATGATGCAAAATTGGTTCTTCTGGCGGTATTGAGCTGTAAGGGATTACAGATTGTAATCAGGTTGTAATCACTGGATTGTAATACTATTGGACTTGTTGCTTGGTGGATGTAGCCCAAGGATTGGGTGAACCACGTTAAATCTTAGTGCCTTGTGTTAATTTCTATGTGATCTATTATTTTCTATTATTGGTTATATTTGCATGTAATTTTTTCATTTCTATCCATGGTTTATCTTAACACTCTTACATAGTGATACTTGATTGCAATATGCTTAGTTTTAACATGCATTACTGGGTTCTTTGATATATTGATAGCACTTGTATTATCATAGTAAAGTGTCATAGGCTCAATTACTTCTTCCTTCATACCTTGCAACGAATGTTTGATCCACAAAATATTGGTGCATTTTATAGCAGGTACCACATATTTAACTTCAACAGTAGACTGTGAGGTGCAATTTTTTTTGCTTGTCCATGTAATCAACCTCTTTCCTAAGAAAAGTGCTCCTCCACTAGTGCTTTTTCTATCCTCAATGTTACCTCCCCAATCTACATCAGTGTAAGCTTTCAGTTCAAACTTCTCATTCCTCTTGTAGTATAAACCAAAGTCATTAGTTCCTTTTAAGTATCTCAATATACTCTTCACTACCATTAAGTGTTTTTTTTTAGATTGGAAAAAAATCTTGCTACTATTCCAATAGTGTATGCAATGTCTAGTCTACTATGTACAACATATTGTAGCTTTCCAATCATTGACCTATACAATGTCTGATTTACTTCAATAGATTCATCAATCTTGGATAGTTTATGGCCTATTGCCATTGTTGTGCTAACTAGTTTTGAGTCTTCTAACCCAAATGTTTTGAGTACTTCCTTGATGTATTTGGAGTGGGTCACAAATATGCCATGCTTCAACTGATGTACTTGTAATCCAACAAAGAATTTGATTTCTCCAAACATTGAAATCTCAAATTCATGCTTCATTTGATCAGCAAAATCTTTACATAAAACATCTTTTCCTCCAAATATTATGTCATCAACAAAGATTTCTGATATCAAAATGTCTTTACCTTCCTTAGCTTTGATGTACAAATTGTTGTTGTCATATGTTCTTTCAAATCCTATCTTTACAAAATATTTGTGCAACCTTTCATACCATGCTCTAGGTGCTTGCTTTAATCCATAAAGTGCTTTGTGTACCTTGCAGACCATGTCCTTGTTCTTCTCATCGGCAAACCCCTCTAGTTGTTCTATGTAGACTTCCTCTTCCAGTCTACCATTCAGAAAAGTAGACTTCACATCCATCTAGTAGACTTTGAAACCTTTATATTCAGCATATGAAAGTAATGTTCTTACTCCTTCCATTCTTGCAACAGGGGAAAATGTCTCTCCGTAATCCAATCCTTCTTCTTGTGCATAGCCTTTGCAAACTAATCTGGCTTTGTTTCTTGTTATTTCACCATTCTCATCAAGTTTTTTTCTAAACACCCATTTGGTACCAATCACATTCTTATCAACTGGTTTGGGAACTAGAGACCAATTTTTTTCTTCTTAATTTGATCTATCTCTTCTTTCATGGCCTTATACTAGTCATCATCTTGTAGTGCATCTTTGACTATTTTGGGTTCAACCTTGCTCTATAGACATGATTCATTCCTTAGTCTATTCCTTTTCATTGGTCTAGCATCCTTATCACCAATGATTCAATCTACAGGGTGATGTCTCCTTACATACTTAGCTAATCTAGGTTCAGTTCTTCTTTCCATATTTGATCCTTTAGCTTTAGAGTCATTTCATTCTTCTTCATCTAGTATTTCATCATTTCTTTCTTGCATACTATTTTCAAAATCAGTATGTGCATTTTCTAAATTTTGCAGCTCAGCTTTTGAATGTAACTCGACATTCACTAGTTGAGTCTTAACAGTTATTGAAGTTTGTTGCTGATTCCCAACTTGATTTGCAACATTGTCTTCAACTGTCATTCCTTCATAGAAGTATACAAAGGATCTATAATCCTCTATTTTCTTTGTCTCATCAACTTAAACTTTTACATGCTCATCAAAATTTACATTTTCACTCTCCACAAGTTTGTTAGTGCTAGTATTCAAGCACTTATATGCCTTACTTTTGGTGGAGTACCCAAGAAATATGCCTTCATCACTTTTTGCATCAAACTTGCCATTTCTAGTGTCTTTTGGAATATACCATTTACAACCAAACACTTTGAAATGTTTAGCATTAGGTGAATGACCATACCACAATTCAAAGGGTGTTGCATTTGTAGCTTTCTTGACTTGAACTCTATTCAGTGTGTAGACTGCAGTACTTATAGCTTCTCTCTACTATTTTAGTGCAACAATTTTCTCCATCATCAAGGTTCTAGTACAATCAATCACTAACCTATTTCTCCTCTCAACAATGCCATTCTATGGTGGAGTTCTTGGTGTTGATTTTTTCCTTTTTATACATTTGTCATTGCAAAATGTTTTAAACTCTCTTGATGTGAACTCACCTCCTCTGTCTGACCTTAGGCATTTTAGGTTCTTTCTTGTTTCCTTCTCAACTCTAGCCAAATACCACTTGAACATTTAGAATGCATCATATTTTTTTCTTTAAAAACATAATAGTCACCATCTTAGAATAATCATCTACAAATAGCATTATGTATCTATCTCCTAGGTAGCTTTGCACTTCTATTGGGCCACATAAATCTGCATGAACTAACTCTAGTACTTCTTTGGAAGTGCATGTTTTTCTTTTGAAACTAGACTTAGTAATTTTTCCTAGTTGACATTGTTTACACATTGTGTTTTTAGGTTTCTTCAACTTGGGTAATCCTCTGACTTTATTTTTCTTGCTAATACTAATCAAATTATCAAAGTTAACATGACACAACCTTTTATGCCATAACTACACATCATCAAGTCTAAAAAAAAGACACGTTGCTTCTTCCAAATCTAGGTAAAACAGATTACTCCTAGTTTGTTCACCTTTTCCTATCATATTTCCATTAGTGTCATAAATCTTGGCAATTTTTTTTTCAAATTCAACTTTCCAACCTACATTGCCTAATTGTGATACACTCAATAAGTTGTAGTACAATCCTTCAACATAGTATGCATTATCACATGAAGTTTTCTCTATAAGTTTGATAGAGCCTTTTCCTTTGATTTGACATGGAACATCATTACCAAATCTAACACTATTTCCATCATATTGAGTAAAGGTAATGAACTTACTTTTGTCTCCTATCATGTGATGTGAGCATCCACTGTCTATGATCCACTTGTCATTCTTGTTCACACAGGTAACTAATGTTGTTGCTTCATCTCCATCTTTGTTTGATTCATCCTTCATGGCTACATAGACTACTTCATCATTATTTTTGTCAGAGTCTTCTTCAACAATGTAGCATCTCTTGCCTTTCTCCTTGTAATCTTTGTTGTCATCTTCTCTTTGGTTCCTGAACTTGTTTCCTTCTTTATAGTTTTTCTTTTGTGGACATCTTTCAGCTATATGACATACTTCATTGCAATTGAAACATATGATAGGAAGCTTACCTTTGAATTTTCCTTTACCTCTATGGAATCTCTTGGCTAGTAGTGCTTCTAACTGTTCCACATCTTCCTCATCTATGCTGCTATCACTGGATGCATGTTTTCCTTTTCTTCTTCTGTTGCTTGATGTGTCCTCCTTAGTATCTTTTATTGTCATCTTGGCCTTGAAAGAAGATTAAAGGTTCTCAGGTCTATAGTGTCAAAATTGGATAGCTCAAATGCAGTAAATCTTCCAACTATTCCTTCAAAGGTTAGTGTGTTCCCTTGTACACACCTTAGCTCTTGGATGGCTGAAACTCTTATAGCATACATAAGGAGTAGAGTTCTTAAGTATTTGTTGATGGATGTTTCTTCTTCTAGTTGTCCACCTAAACTTCTTATTGCACTCACCACTTCTTTTATTATTGCAACATATTGAGCAGCATTTTTACCTTCCTACATCTTCATGTCATCAAACTTCCTCTTAGGCTTTCTTTCTTTGCTCTTTGGACATTCTGATCACCTTCATAGATATCTAATAAGGTTTTCCACATTTTTAATGTAGTTTTATAGTCTTTGATGTTGTCATATTCAGCATAGCTAAGTGCATGTGCAATTTCCAACATTGCTTTGTTATGCTCCTTCTTTTTGTTTAAGTCATTTGCAGTGAGGGGTCCTATTGGAGTTACATGCTCTATTCCAATTGAAGTTTGTGCATAGTCACCTATTGATCCAAGGTGCAATTTCATCAAAATCTACCATGCAGAAAAGTTGTCTTTGTTGACCTTGGGAACTTCTCTCTTGGACATCTTGATCTTCCTACTTCTAGTACCTTGAAACTAAATTAATAGATGGCTCTAATACCAATTGTTAGAATTGCCTTAGAATAATTGAGCAGTGGGGGTGAATCAGTTATTCAAGGTCCAAATGTCCTATTCAAACTTTTCACTAAGTATAGTGAAATCATTCAACCATCCATCTAGGCTTTAACTTATCTAATCAACAAGTTACTATAAATCAACATGCAAGTAAAACAGACAAAAAATCAACACATGACACAATGATTTATGTGGAAACCCAATTTGGAAAAAACCACTAGTAACATGCTACTCAATTTTCACCCTTCTAAAGTGATGCCATGTGAAAGGCCTACCTTGTTAAAGGCTTACAACACATTGTTAAATGTGACCTTGTTAGAGGATTTAACCACCCTGTTAGAAGTGGGCCTGGTTAGAGGACTTTATAACATTCACTTGGAACATTTGCCACCCTGTTAAAGGATTTACAAATGGTTGTTAGGCCAACCTAAGTCCATAGGATTTTCAAATCTAATTCAATTGCTAGAGAGTATTAGAAAATCTTGACCTGATTACAACATACAATTTATCTTGTAGATCTCAGATCACTTCTTAGCTCATACCATTGCTTGGCCTTCAATCTCTGCAACACTTAATAGTTTGCCTTTAATTTAAAGCTTTGTCTGCTTGAGTCTCCATACTCAATGTACCAATATAGTCATCTCTTCATGACCACTCATAGAAGCAGAACCTCTATGCTCTTCCTTCTCCTAGATGTCTTCTTCTTGACACCTGTCAACCACTTCATAGATTTGGCACTTCAGCAGCAATAGTATCAGGAGCTCTTTGCTTCTTGGTTTATGAATTCTTAAATAGAAATCTTGGAGTTCCTTTTCTCACTCAATTCTTCCATTTTTCAATTTCAATCATGGATTAGGTAGGATTCATTGTATCTAACCCATATTCAATTTCCTCTAGAAACTTCTCAAATAATCCTTTAGAATTCACCCAAAAATCATTTACATAAAATTCTGTGCCAAGAACTCATCATCCTTATCTTCCAACTCATTCAAAAAATTGAATGCAACCACTATGTTGGCTTACATTTGGAAAATCTTCATCATTTGAAATAATGTAATAGCTTTGTACTATTGAAATATTGATTTTGACACATGCTGTGTTACTTGACATCAACTATGTTTTTCCTGATGCTCAGCACTTGAAGATCACTCAACATCAACTAAATTTTTTTTGATGCTTGACACTTAATCTTCACTTGACACACACTAGAAATGTTTGTTACTCGACTCCTACTGAGAATTTTCTCAGCTTCAACTAACTTTCTTGGTACCCACTAAAGAATTTAGTCTAAGCTTTACAATCAACCTTGTTACAACTTTTTCCTCCAATGTATCTAAGTGTGGCCAACATCTGTATCTTTGAGGATGTGATCAATACATTACTAAAACATTGTCTTAATTGATCCTTGCATTTCATTACAACATCATAACTTAATCTTTCCTTTAGGTGCTCTATTTACATCTTGTTGATCAAATCCTCTTCATCAATCAACTAAGTGGTAGTGTTTGGATCTTATAAGAAAATATCATCCCTACAAATAGCAAGTTTGACATCAATGACAAAAAAATGATTGAAAATTTTCTTTTACAACAATCTCCCTCTTTGATCTTAAACAACAATGAGCTTTTCAATTAGATTTCCAACATGGTAAACATAGGTCCAAAAATGTTTTGACAAAGATAAAATAGAGTATCAACAAAGTATCTTAAAACTATCATAAAATAAAAGAAAAATTTTGGTCTCATCAATCTCCATGATTTTGTGCCATGAAAACAAGGTCAAAAGGTACCTAGCAAGGATCTCAACAACCATGATGAAGAGATAAGCTAACAACTAGTCTCTCTATTGGAGCCCCTACTCCATTAGGAAATGAGGATCAAGGAAACCATTGAGAAGAATAAATAAGTAGACAATATTTGTTATTTCCCTAATCAATGTGGTAAAATACTCTGAAATTCAAAATTTCTAAGGATTTTAATAGGAAATTCACTCCTCACCTTATCATAAGCCTTCGAAATACCAAGCTTTAGTACCATAGTAGGATTACCACTTTTTTCCATGGAGTGCATGACCTCATGGGAGGTGATCATAGTATTTAAGATCTCCCTCCCACGATCAAATCCATTTTGAGTCAAGCTACTAGTAGTATCTAGAATCTATTTTATTATGTTAATGATCACTTTGGATAATATATTGTATGTAGTGTTACAAAGACTTATTAGTCTAAAGTATTCCACCTAGGTGGAATCATTAATTTTCAAAAATAAGACTATGAAAGTCTCATTCAGATTTCTAAGGATCTTACCAATTCAAATTAAATCCCACAACGCATTTAACAAGATCATACGTGATGATCTCCCAAAAATCATGGAAGAATACTAGAGTAAAATATCCAATTCAAGGATTTTTATGGCTCTAATGGAGAAGACAACCCTCTTGACTTCTTCACCAACCACCTTCCTTATCAAGTCCTAAATAGTTCTATCATCAACCACTAGGTGTAGGACTTCTAGGAAGTTTGTCTCAATCTAGGAGCTAGCATGTTTTATCGGGGGATTGCATATATCATGAAAATAACTGGCAGTCCACCTACCTATTTCCTCCTCTTCATTAAGCTATTTATTTTCATTGTTGACTAGCTTAATGATAGTGATTCTTTTCTTATGCTTAGAAGTTGAATGGTGAAAAAAGGCCATGTTTCTATCTCTCTCTAAGAGCCATTAAACCCCACATCTTTATTTCTAGAAGTTTTCTTCTCTTCCTAATACTTGGTATCATTCCCTCCTCCACCCCTATTCCTCTTCATGGGTAGCCAATAAGAGGTCTCCTTCTTCCATAATCCTTTGTAGTTCCTCTAGGTTACTTTCAATTTCATTTTTCTATTTGAAGACATCTCCAAACTAGTTTTTACTCCACTTGATAACCTCCCTTCTTATTGTTCCAATATTTCTAGCTATATGGAATATAGTTGTCACCTATATTATAGTATTCCACCAGTAATTAATATGGTCTCTAAGTTGAGGGTATGAATTCCACATTATTTTAGAGCATAAGGGTTTCTTCTTATGGAAATTTTTGATACACAAGGTAAACAAGAGCATAGAGTGGTCAGATGTAGATCTTAGAAATCCCTGTAGGGAAGTACACCATAGTATATCCCATCACACAAAAATAATCACTCTATCATGACTTACTAGATATGTTTGTTTCCCATCCTATTATTAGACTAGGTGAATTGGACTCCCTATAGCTCAACATCCATGAGGTCATTTATACTTATGAAACCCTCAAGATCCTACATGTTGTTCAAGAAATAATCCATCCTTCCCTTCTTTTATGAGGGAGATAAGGGGTCATTGAAATCTCCCACACATATGAAATGGGATTTCTTTGAGTTCTTCATGCATCTAGAGGCTTCTTTCCAAAGGTGGAGGCACCCTACCCTTGTGTTCAGAGTGCAAAAGTTCAATAACACCCAATTATTCACCACCTCCTTGAAGGCAACCACAATGACATATGGGTGGCAATGGAGCTCCACACCATTGAGGTTATTAGGGTTTGGTATAGTAGAAATCCCCACTAATGCACTAGTGGTTTTCCTATCAAAATATTTACCTTCCTGTCATAAATAGTAGGTCATTTTTAAAAAAATTACTCATCTTAACTTCCTAAATGAGAACTATATCTACCTTTGTGATCTTTGATAGTAGATTTTAAAACAAATTTTTTTCTTGGGTTTTTGAAGTCCCTAATATTCCATCAAATTAATTTCATTTCTTACCCGTTTTGTTATTCTCCAAGGTCCGTAATATATTTTTAGAATAAACTTCCTCTAAAAAGATGGAAATATTTGTCAGCACCCACCACCCAATAGATTAGATGTTGACCAAGATGGGCTCAATGAAAAGGAAGAAATTAAAAAGAAATACAAGAAGAGAAAAAGGAGTAGCAATATGAAAGAATCTTCTTCTAATGACAAAATAAAAATAAGATTTGTGTGCAAGTAATGAGGGTGACATTTATATGCAGTAAAATGTTATGTATATATTTACATATTTAGACATAAAATACAAAATTTGAAATATCATTATGTTCCAACTAATTTTTTATTAATCTACTATGACTTTTGATAAACTAACTTTAATTTTTTTGAGTATGTATTGTGTTTTGATTTTCAATGTGATATATGGTTGACTACGGATATTGAATTAGTGTATTTTTTAATTATGAAATCTCAGGTACTAGCTACATTAGAAACTAATTTATTACTTTAAAAAGGAAAAATTTATAATCCTTAGTGCAACTAGATACTAGGATTGTTGGAAAACATAAGCTAAACCAAACATGTGTGTTTCATATATAGAATATACCTACAAAAAAGATATTTTAAGGCAAGTGGCCTCTTAGTGTCATGTAGGAGGGACCACAGGTTCTAATCTCCATCATTATAGTAACCACATTTAGTTTATCTGATATTTTTAGAGCAGAGGAAGCATAGATAAAAACATGAAACCACATGAAAAAATATTATATCTATTACTTCCTCATTGGTCTACTTACATAATAAATCTAAAGGATCTAAGATAAATTATTAAAAGGGTGCCATGACTTGAGACTCAAATCTGGGTAGGAAATAATGATGTTTACCTACCATATTAAATACATTAACTTTCAAAGAATTCAAATGTGTATAGTTAACATGACGTGAATTGACAAGATTAATAGACAGAGTCAACAACAACAAAAAATAGATCCAACAATTACATTTATGTTGAAGGGTGCTCCCTCTAATACTTTAAACACATAACAGAAATAAAGAAATAACAACAATTTTTTCACAACAAAATATGGGCTTCTTATTATTGTTGCAAATATAGAATTATAGAATTTTATGGATTACAATAAGATAACCCACATGGGTGCCTTCATTACACTAATCTGAAAGAAAAAGCTACCAACTATCAGCTAGAGTTGTCCTAAACAATGCACAAGCATTTCTTAAATAGGCAATTTAATGTTTCCTGGGAAGGTTCTAGACACTCAAACTTAATATCTAGAGTCAAAAGACCCTAATAATACATATAGAGTTGGCCTAATATATTTGTGACATTTATTTTGGAACTTTTGGTTTTCCCAACTTTAGAAGGCCATAACTTTCAAAATGTTTCTCTGATTGTCTCTTATAACCACTTTTAATAATCCTTAGCTTCTAATCTACAAGCTTGAATTTGACACAAGCACCTATCCATCAAGTTTTTAGGCCTCATGGGGGAATTTTTAGGCTTTCAATAGTGAGGATGAAGTTTTTATACCAAAATTACACACCATAAATCTGCGATAAATCCATGAATACTCATGATATAGCATGAAGCCTCAACTGGTAGGTTGATATATGCAAGATGAACATCCACCTCTGAAATTAGGACATTATGAGCTCATATGACTGACTTAGTATGTAGAAAGCCTCCAAAAACATTAATTCTACACTAAGACAACCCTTATTTAAGAAACAAAAATAAAACATTTTTGGGTGATGCAAGATTTCTCTTACACCTAGGATGCTCCTACATCAATTTAACACACCCTATAATGCCCCACCAAGGAACCCAAAAGAAATTAACCTAAACTTTTATAAGTTTGTCAAACATTTTTTTTTGAAAGATAACAACTTAATAACATTAGATACAAAATATAGCAAAAGCAATAACATACACATAAGCACTTACCATAAAAAAAAGATTGCATCTCTTAGGGTTCCATGACATTGAATCACATTTATATTTAATTAATAATAAATCTTATACATAAAAATTCCACATCATGGAACAACTACAAGTATGAATCTATTTAATTAATATGCAATTATAGGATGCCACTTAGCAGTAAACAGAATGCACAGTCATCCACTATACAAGTCATAGGGAATGAGAGGCTAAAATAATATACATCATCTTGTAAGATCCATGAAATAAATTACAATACAGTAGGTATAACCATTCATCATAGTACACAAGAATAGAATGAAAAGAAATGTAGAACATGGAACTTCAGCCATGAAATTGAACTGTCAGGTCTCAATGGTATAAGAAAATTCATTACCACCCAACTTCATGAAATCCAAAATGGTCCACTCCCACCACGCTGAGGAGATAAATTTAAGTCCAAAATAGGATAACAAACTCAAAAGTCAAAACCAATATCTAGGTTCAAGTTCAAGTAATCACCTGAAAGTAAACTATCTCAAAGGGTACCAAGGCACAAGTATCAATTAATCCTAGAGGCAACAAAGACACATAGGAAATCTACTATGCAAGTGGGCAAGTGTCATTGCATGAGCCAACTCTAAGGTTGCCCGGTCTAGTCTTTTAATATGTTGGACCCCCTAGTAACTCTATATGGCATAAGTATCCTTTTGTACAAACAAGACACACTAACAAGTCAACTCTAAAGTTACCACATTAGTCTTTTAATACTTCAAACCCCCAAGTGACTTTCTATGGTACTAATATCTTATTAATTCATTTTAAATTCATTTAATGAAATGTTATCACTTTTTAAAATAACTTCCAATGGGTTACCTATCAGCCTCGTTAGGTCCTTAGGCCTCCATTGCAAGCCACTTCCCAACATGACATACAAAAAACTTACCTTAAGCTTAGCAAAAGAAAAAGATCTCAAATGACCATAAACCACACATCAATTCTTGAACAAGCAATTGGAAAGCACTAAAACATCATTGATCATGATCATAGATTCCACCAATATGATCATCTTAACAAGACTAATAAAAAAATTAAGTACACATAAACCAAATCCATGTCATAACATGATGTCACCAAAAGTAAATCATATAATGAACTTAGTCCTATACAAGAAACTAGGAAGCAATCAAGGATAACTGATCGAAGACTCAAAGGTTATATTAGGAAAGACACATCATCCACCTCAATTCTACACAAGAACTAGAAAGCACATCAAAGTATCTGATCAAACTCATGTCATAGCACACACATGACACATCACCATGGTCAGGTATAAAAGATCGTAACCAAAACATTATCATGAAATCATAGAAGACAACTCCCAAGCCTCTATTAAACATCTTGACTATTCAATGCTAAGTCAAACCCAAAAACCCCAACACTAGTAAATCACACATCAGATAAAGCTCATACAATATAACTTTCTCAATACCTTAGGTTATGAAAACACAAAGGTTTAATTTCCACTTATAGGTTTTAAAGTTATGTTCTTCATTTTCAAACACAAAGATTAAAAAACAACTAGGGTGTCGATTTTCTTTTCCAAATATTACTATTTATAGAGTTTTCAATTTCACTACAAGGTTTTAGTTTTCATTTTTTATGTTCAGGACACAAGAATTTGAAACACAAGAACAATAAATTCACAACAAGGTTTCAGATTAAATCACAAACAATTCTATAATGGAAATCAACTTTCTCAAACAAGGGTCTCAACCCAAAGAAATTCTTTAAAAAAAACACAACAGACACAAAGAAGACATGAATTCAAAGAACAAGCAACTACTGCAAAAACCCATAGGATCCTACCTAGATTTGATGCTAAAACATTGAATGCACAAACATGCAAGAATCTTCCTTTTCCTTTGAAAATCCTCTTTTCGAAAATTGGCTCCTCCAAACCTGTGTATCTAGAAATGAGCTATGATTTCCTTAATCAAGAGTTTTTTCCCCCAAATCAGGGCTTTGATCATGCAATCATGCAAAAACTCTTTGTCTTTAATTATTATATTTTAATTTTTATGCACACACTTTATGCAATTTAATTAAAATAAACTTTATTAAATTAAAGCTTTCTCTCCCTTATTAAATCATGCAACATTTTTAATATAATATTTATTAATTTAACTAATAATTTTATTTATAGTTTATTAAAAATAAAACTTCCAAATAAATTATTCCCCTACTTTATTAATTAGTGCAAGCACTATTTAAATCATAGTTTAATATTTAAATGAATAAGAATAATTAAAGCTTATTATTTAAATGCAACTCTAATTTAATAACTATTACTTAAATAATCATAATAAAACAATATTAAATCTTTAATCTTTTAATCTTTTAATTCTATTTTTATCCAACTTCTTAAATTAGACTTTTAAAATAAATATTTTAAACTCAAGTGCATATTTAATAATGTAATTAGATAACATCATATTCTAATTTCTCTTAAACCAATTTTTTAAGTTTGGACCTCTAAATTTAAACCTCTAAATTTAGACTTCTAATTTTAGACTTTCGATTTAAAGCATAAATTTAATTAGTTTTTAATTAAACAAATATTCACATATTTTAATATTTTCTTTTTAATTAAATAATATTTATTACTCAACTAATAATATTATTTAAAGTTTATTATTAAAATAAAACTCTTAAATAATAATTATTAAATTAAATAAATATAAATATGCCAAAATTTAAACTTTAATTTATTCTTTTAAATTTAAATCTATTATTTAATTAATTTCTCAATTAATTAAATATAATTAAATGGTGAATTTTACCTTATAAAATTTCCATTAAATTAAATCATTAAATATATTTTAATTTGATTTAACTATAGCAAGAAATCATCACAGGCCCATAAGACAAAATACAAAAACCCATCATAAAGTATAGAATACCAAAACAAACTCCAAGGTCAAAATTAGAATTTAGGTCACTTGATGAATTTGGAAAGTTGAAATTAGCTCAAATACTTGTCCTATTTTCTAGGACAATTGGCTTAGGTTAGGACTTGGACTCAAGAGTTATCTCCCCACTTATACCATTGAAATACTACGATAGGGTACACTCATCCTGACAATTCAGGGAAGTCAATAATTGGTACCTACAATCTACATAAAATCCACATATGTACAAACACATATATTCTAAACTAAATAGGAAATGGCGAGAAGTGGTACATCGTGTAGATCTTGACTAGCAGATGACTATGACTCCCTTCCTTAACCACATCAAGAACATCAAATATAAAGAAAACATACACATGCAAGTATGGGGTAAGTAACCATAGAATTGCATATAAATCATTCCTCTAACTAACATAATGAAATAACTAAGATCACTATTTGAACATACATATATCATCATCAAAATAATCATAAACACACTAAATAACTAGTGACTCATCACATATAAACAACTGAGTATAAAACACATCTAATCAAATCCCGTAACCAAGTATCAATAATCATAAAATACAATAAAAAAACTAGCCTAAAAGAATCTATCAATATGAGAAGGAAAGTCAACTAGGGGTAGGCATTACATCCACTCGTCCTAGAACTAGGTGTACTCATGGAAGCCTACAAGAAAGATAAAACTAAACTAGGGGTAGGCATCACACCTCCCCTTAATTTTGACTCTATTTGCATTACAACATTCTCAATACTAACAATTCCTAATTGCTTCTTTTGAAATTTGAGATTTTCTTTGGCCAAGGCTTTGTGAAAATATTCACCAATTAATCCTCTTATTTTCAATGCTTTAGGTTAATTTTTCCATTGTTGACCATCTCTTTGATGAAATGATATCAAGTGTCAATGTGCTTTCTCTTCTGATGAAAGACTTGATTTTAGGAAAGTGCAATTGCTAAGTTGTCACCAAAAAATGTGATTGATTCTTTCTATAATGTTGGTTCAAGATCACTCAACAGTCTCTTCATCCATACTACTTCACAAGTTTTTGATGTGGCTACTACATACTCTACCTTTGCAGATGAGATGGTGACAATTAGCTTCTTCTTGGATGCCCATGAAACTATACCTATACCCAAATAAAATACATAACCTGGCATGCTCCTTTTGTCATCTACACTTCCAACAAAGTCACTATATATGAATCCAATTAGTTGGTTGTCTTCATTACTTGCATACAAAATATCATGTTGCATTGTTCCTTCCATATACCTCAGTATTCTTTTTCCTACCATCAAATGTGATGTCTTTGGTAATTACAAAAACCAAGAGAGAAGACGAATTAAAAACATAATTTGTGGCCTTGTTTCTATCAAGTACATTAGTTTTCCCACCAATTACTTGTATAAAGTGGAATCTACTTCTACACCTTCATCATTTTTGCTCAATTTTGTACCTAGAATAATAGGCATTCTGATTGGCTTGCAATTATTCATTCCAAATTTTTTCAACACATCTTGGGAATTTTTCTTTTGGATGATGAAAATGCCATTTTCCAACTATTCAATCTCTAAATAAAGAAAGTATTTTATGTAACCAAGATTGGTCATTTAAAATTCTCTTTCCAAGTCAAGCCTAAATTCTTCAAGATGTAAATTACCAATGTACAATAAATCATACATACAATTAAAATTTCACCCTGTAAGTTTCTTTTGGTGTACAATGTTGGCTCATTGTTTCTATGCTTGAACCCTTTTTTAGTATATAGGAATCTATCCCATTGTACCATGCCCTTGGTGCTTGTTTCAATCCATATAGAGCCTTTCTTAGCTTATATACCTTCTGTTCTTATCCTTTGATGTCAAACCCATGTGGCTGATCAAGATATACTTCTTCATTTAGAATTCTATTTAGAAATGTTGATTTCACATCTAACTGATGAATTGACCATCGATATTTTTATTTTATTGCTAATATAGATTGGTTATGTCTAATCTTTCCATTGGTGAAAATGTTACTTCATAGTCTATACCGGGTTGTTGTACATAACTTTTGGCTACTAACCTTGTCTTGTGCTTCTCAATTTAACCTTTCTCATTAAGCTTTGTCTTATAGATTGATTTAAATCATATTCTTGTTTTGTCTTCTGGTAAGTCCACTAACTCCCATGTCTCATGTTTCTCTATGGCCCCAATTTCATTATTGATTATTTCTACCCACTCTTTCTTCTCAGTCACTTCTTCAAGGCATACATGTTGACTAGACAAAAAAGAAGAAAATAATATGTGTCCATTTTTTCCCTATTGTTCATATATTTCTCTAATTATTCTACTCATTTGGTTCCTTACTTGTGCTAGTGTAGTGTCTGAATCACTACTAGAAGAAGGATTATGCACTTATTGTCACTTACTATCTCATGATTCTATTGGAACCTCTAATCTAGGTAGTCTTTCTCTTGGCTAATCCACCTTTTTTGGTTCAAAAATATGTGGAGTGGGTTGACTATGATTTTCTCTGTTATCTTTTTCATACCATGACTTATCTTCAAGAAATTTGACATCTCTAGAAATTATTATATTCTTAGTGATTAGATTGTAAAATTTTTAGGCTTTTGATTCATCACTATAACCTATGAATGTACATTTCTTACTTCAATAATCAAGTTTATTCCTTAGCTACTCAGGCACATGCGTATAATCTACACTTCAAAAAATCCTCAAATTTGATACATCTAGTTTTACTCCACTCTATTCTTCTAGGGGTATCTTATCCTTTATAATTTGTATGGATGATCTATTCAAAATGTAGATTGAACATGCAAATGCCTTATTCAACTATTAATTTGGTAAAGTTTTAGCTTCCAGCATGCTTCTTTCCATGTTCATATTTGTTTTTTTTTTTCTATCTTCTACTCCATTTTGCTACGGAGTATATCAGGCAGTAAATTGTCTATAAATTCCTTGTTCTCTATAATATATAGGAAATCCTTTGGAATCATATTCACCTCCTCCTTTAGACCTTAAGAATTTAATGCTCCTACAACTCTAACTTTCTATCCATGCCTTACATTTTTTAAATATCTAAAATGTGTATTATTTGTTCTTGATGAAATATACTTATATCATCCTACTTCAATCATTAATAAAAGTCCAAAAATAAAATCTCCCCCCTATAGACTTAGTTTTCATGGGGCCAAAACTGTCAGTATGAACCAACTCTATAGGATCTCTGGCTCTACAAGTTGCAACATTTGGAAAGACACTCCTTTTATGCTTGACAATTATGCAACTCTCACAACGATTATGGTGAACATCTATTTCTAGCAAACCTACAACCATTGATCTTTTTTGCAACATATCTATGTTATTAAAAGCTAGATGGCCATATCTAAGATTCCATAACCATGTCTCAAAAGAATTTTTAATATATTGTTCATAACCAATATCTTGTTTGCTACTTATAAAATTTAGTAGATACAATCTATTTCTTGTCATTTTGGACTCTAGCTATGACCATTTTACTTGGGGTCATGTCTAGGATAATGAAAGTAAGTTCATTGGAACTAAATTTAAACCCATTCTCACTTATTTTTTATACACTCAATAGATTATGCTTTAAATTCTCAACATAATGAACATTATGGATATCTTTCTTTTCATTTTTCTTATTTACAACTATGACCATACCTCTTCCTATAGCATGAACCAAATGATCATCTCCCAACTTTATCTTCATCTTGACTATTTCATAAAAGCTAGTAAAAAGATTTTTGTTACTTTTCAAGTGATTTTTATAGGAGCTATCCAAGAACCATGTGTCTTATTTGTTGTTATCTTTTATTGCTGAGAAAAATAGAAACATTGAATGAGTTTCCTCTTCTATGTTGGACACATTATCTCTTCCTCTATTACGGTCTCCTAATTTCTTACTATACTCAATCTCAAAATGCCCATATTTTTTTGTAATAATAGCATTGTATGTTTGATTTATCAAATCTTCCTCTTCCTCTTCCTCTTTGGTTTTGTGACTATAATAGAGGTTTCTTTTCTTGACTTTTAGCACCATGGCTACTATCAAATTGAAATGAACATCTTCCTCTTCTTCTTGTGCCTCTATTTCCTCTACCTCTTCCTATACTAATTGTGTCTTGTGTTTGTAGGGTAATCTCCAAGCATTCATTTATCTTTTGTAATCTAGACTCATGGTTCAACATTTAAATAGTCAACTCTTCAATGGAGTATGTAGATAGATCTTTACATTCTTCAATTATAGTTACCATAGTATCATATGACTTTGGATGACTTCTAAGGATTTTCTCCACAAATTTTCTATCTATGACATATTCACCATAAAATATTAGTTTATTCACTACATCCATAGCTTGAGACATGAAGTGATCTATAGTTTGAGTATCCTTCATTTTCAAGATTTTAAACCTTTTTTTCAAAACTTGTATCTTAGCATTCTTTACCTTTTCTACTCCTTGATATATTTTTACAATTATCCACCATTCCTAATTTGCATTAGTTTCTACTAAAAGGTTGGGAAAGATGGGATTCTTCAATTCCATTACCTATGTTCCACAAGGTTCTTGAATCTTTCTTTTTTGTTCCCTATATTAGCATTCATTTGTGAATTTTTTATTTGAGATAGTTCATGTGCACTAGTCTCTTAATACTTAGTTCCTACTATTGAAAATATTATGAAAGGATAAGTTACTGAGGGGGAGGGGTGAATTAGTAACCAATAAAACTTTATCCTTAATTTGGAATTAATCCTGCATGCATATTTTGATCTAATTGCGTGAATGAGAAACTAAAAACATTAAAGCATACATAACACTTTCGACACACAATTTTGGTGACCTAGAAACCTTCCAAATAGAAAGTAAAATTGGGGTAGGGATGATACCCACAAGCTTTATTACTGCAATATAAAGTTGGCCTATTAATGCTTACAATGATCACTTTTGATGATCTACCCTATTAGGAGCAATAAGGACTGCTAGGTCCACCTTGCAAAAGGATTTACAAAGATACAATGAAGTATGCACTTGGTAAAGAGATTTACATAAGACTACTAGGTCTACCTTATTAAAGGATTTGACTGAGCCACTGTTAGGATAAAGTAGTAGCTGATCCCTGATATGCAACTTGGTTTGCTGAATTATATTTATCTGAGTGTACAAATCACCATGCTGTGACTGATAAATCTTTGCTACTCCTTATACTATTGTAGCCTTTGTAATTTTCTCTTCTCTGCTTACTATATTCATTCCATACCATTACATTAGATGTGATACAATACATTACATATATACCAATCCAATTACAAAATTACAAAGTCAACCACAATACAAATTTACACAAATATTAAAAAGTTAGCCAAAGTGTAGAAACTTAGGTTCTAAAGACTAGCTCAGTGAGGTTTTGATACTTAGCATCCACTATTAGTGCTCAACATCATCATGCACTTAGTAGATGTAGAAGCATGGTCCATACAGATTACATCCAAGTAGTCTTGAACTCAGCCTACACTAGTCACTTGGTGAATACTATGAAACTCAACATATAAATTAAATCACTTGATTCTCATTGCATAGCTTGGTCAATGTTATCACTTTGAGCTTAGTATAAAATGAGGCACTTGGTTAACATTGAGTAGCTTGGTTAATACTAGACTCACATCACATCAACTATGAACTCGGTAGGCACTATACAGCTTTGTTTGCACTGGTAAACTTGGCATACACTGAGATGCTCGATTTACACTACTTATCATCACCATAATAGTAACTGCTCAATGCAAATTGAAATCTATCCAAAGGACTTGGTAGCAACTATAGAACTTAGTTAGCAACTAAAATGCTTGGTTAACACTATTAACTATACAATATACTTGGTATGAACTTATAATCTGAGTAAGTGTATGTCACTAATAACAAAAATGATTGGAATGCCAACAATCTCCCTCTTTGGCATTAGAGAGAAAAACACTTATCACTAAAAATTGAATTCAAGAATGTTCAAGAACATCTTAATTCATCACCTTATGTCTCCAACTCAGTAGAGTATACTGTTTTTGAGATTTTTTTAAATTGATTTTGTAAGAGATATATTTTTCTGTACATGGTAATGCTCCCCCATACATAATTTATAGTATACTATACATACAATATCTATTTTCTCTACAATCTATAATTTTCTTTAAATTTTATTCCCCTTTCTCTTTTTACATATTATCCAATATTTCCCCTTTTATATCTTCTTATATTTTCTCCCCCTTTTTTACATTAATGCCAAATATTTATGCTATATATTTACACAGTAATGCCAAAATCTGACAAGAAATATGAATGTACCTTTAGGATAAGCTCCAAAATCTTGTCCCAATTCTCTTGCAAGACCTTGCATGTGTGCAATGCAACCTACACTTTTGCTAACAATTCAATCATGTGGTCAACAATGGAGAAATTATTGTGATGGATGAGCATTTTTGAATGTGGAATGTGCTTCTATAGTGCATCCATGTTAGGGAGAATCATATTCTGAATATCTATTAGTGTTGATTTGATTCATGCTTCTTCTTTGACCAATTTTTCTTGCTTATCTATCAAAAATATGGTCTTATTGAAGTGAGTAGAGCTATAACTTAGGTCAAGCTACAATTGCTATACACTTTCCTTTAGATCTTCATCAATTTTTGATAATTGATCTCTTATCCCTTTTGTGAAAATTGATGTATCACATAGTTTGCCAAAAAGTAAAGATACATTAATGCAAGAGGTTTCTAAAGAGCCTAAAATAGTAGATAGCTCTACTTGATGAATGTAAAATTGTTGAGAAATAAGTTCTAAAACTCTATTCTCAAAAAATTTTCTCGACTTTTTGCAATAATTTATCCTGTCCATCCAAATATTCATTATATTTCTCGACTGCCTCTGCCAACTGATACAAAATTGGTTGAGAAGTATCAACATTTATGCATAGATCCTTTGCTATAATGTTCTTAGCATCCTCAATGATTTTTAACTCTTTGTTTCTCTCATCGCTAAGCCTTTACTAGTTGGCTTTCTTTTGAAGAAGTTCTCCAAAAGTTTTCTCTGATTAGAATTTAGATTTGAGATGTCCCATTTAGGAATGAAAATCTCCTCATCAAGATCTATATCCTCCTCCTTCTCTTTGCCTTTACCCAAAAATTTTGTGTTGGGTTGAGGCTTGGTCTCAAAAATCCTTGCACTTATTACTTGCATACTAGGAATGGAAACAATTGTAGATATGGTAGAACTTGCTGAAAAAGTTGATACAACACTCATTAATGGAATACCAATTGTTGAAATACTAGTAGAAATAGTAGTAGAGGAAATATATAGTGTCAAAAAAACTAATATAGAGGGGAGAGTTTTTTTCTCGGTAGATGAAGTGCTTGGCACTTCTATCAATGAGCTACTGAGCTAGACTGCTGCAAAGATTGATTAAGTGCTTGTGCTTTTAGTGCTGGTCACAATCAATCCTGCTAAAGATGTCTCAGGGCTTAGTGTTTTCAATGATTTTCTAGGAGAATGAGGAAGTCAAGCTATGACCACTGTAACAACCTTTACTAGGTCGGTCTCCTTAGTATCTTGCACATCTTCCTCAGTAGCTTCCTACTCTTATTCCTCTTCATCATCCACGTTATCAAAATGAATCACCTCTTCATCATCTTTCTCTTCCTAATTATCATCATCATCCTTATCACTTACACATACTACAAAATCACTCAATTTTTGAAGAAGATAGACATTCTTCCACGCATTTTTAGCATTCTTCACAACATGCTCAATTTCTTTCAATAACACAAGACAAATGTTGAATCTTACAGTTAACTTTTCTTCATTTTTCTTCAAAGATTCTTTAACCTCCTTTTCATTCAAATTTTGCATAAGCTAACTTAGTAGTTTCTCACGTATATCTTTTGCAATTTGCAATTCATTCTCCCATCTTGGTTTAATTTTGGCATCAAAGCATTAGGAATATGCTGAGTAAGCTAGTCAGTGAGCATTTCCACTTACCCATCTTGGATATCAATGTATCTTCTATGTGCTTCTACTCATCAGTAGTGCTAGACTCAAATTTTAATGCCTTGAAGTTTTTGATGCTAGAAATTGATTCCAACTCTTTCATTCTTTCCTTAAATGTGGGTGGAGATCTCTTGAAAATTATGTCTCCTCCTTCTTTATTTGCTTTCTTCTTTGACAATTTTTTGATGAACACAGTAGTGGATGTCTTGACAGGCTTGGTAATGATTACCTTACCCTTCTTCTTTAGTGGCTCCTCTTATTCTAACTTTTCCTCATCCTTTGCTTCTTCATCCTCACTTTTTCCTTTAGTTATCAGAAAAGTGGAACTTGTTTTCAGTTTAGCAATCCTCTTCTTACCCTTATTAACTACCCGAGGAAGTTTAATCTCTAGTTCTATCGTAGCCTTTGCCTCATCACAAGTGCCAAAGTAAGTAGCCTTGGGATCAAATCGCTCATTTATTAATGCCTCAATTATATCCTTAGTTTCATCAATGTTCACCTCATATCCTAGAGGTTTTACCCATGCAATTATTGGCCTAATTGCCTGAATGTAAACTTTATCACTATCAACCATAAAAAAAAATCTTATTTACAATCCTTGACTAATTTCCTTGGAATGTGGAATCTATTATTCATTTTCTCCTTAAATGCATCAAAATAGTTGTCCATAATACTTGTATAATTGTCTCCCATTTCAAAAATGTATTCATTAATCTAATAAAGGATTGGTACATCTTTTCTCCAAACAATAGTACCTTTTGATGGGAAGAATTTCTAAACATACAAAAATAAACATGTCAAGAGTGAACCAAACTTACATCAATTATTTTTGGAAGTCCTGATGCTCTCCATGTTTTTGTTGAAATGGTTCAATAATAACTTGGCAAGGTCAAGAGAAAGGTTATTCTTGACTACCTTATATGCCAAATCAATTGCTTTGCAAGATACACTATTCAACCTACTTGAACTATAGATTTTGTGGGCAATGACATGAATGCCAAACTTCAATTCCATGCCAGTGACATTGCTTATCTTCATTCCCCTTCCATCCCACTTGACAAGGGTTTTCTACTCCAATTCAACCTTACTTAGGGTTTTAGTCATTTTTTCCTTTGCCAACATTGGTAGACCAATGATCTCGTGGATCATCTTCTTGGTTATCAAAACTAGTTTCTCCAACCACAGCTAACCATTATGTACACAAATAAAGATAAACCTTATCAATTTAATTTGAAAATCTCACGGCATATGTGAAATATGTGTTAGACCTTTAGCTTTTAAGTGTTGGGATTCTAGTTTCAACATGCCATTAACACATAGTTTCTCTAGGATTTCATCCATTTCCAAAGTAACAATATCTTGAATTGAATATTTGAAACGAGAAAGAATGTCATTGATTAAGAGTACCTTTAGTGGAATTTGAGATTATGCTCCACTCGAATCTAGGGTTTTGTAATAGCAGGAGTAAGCTTGAAATCCGGTGCCTTCCATTCCACACCTTGAATTAGCATGTCTGAACCTTTATTTTCCTTCTACTGTAAGCTTCCATCTTTTCTCAGTAGGGTTTGAAAATCTTTCAACAATTTTCTCAAATTGCTTGAATGCTCAAAAACTGCTCTCTGCGAATAGCTCTCAAAAATTCACAGTGATAAATGACTTCGATTTCACTCTTTTTATCAAATTTTTCCATAAATGCCTAGTATAAATGTTAGATCAAATTGATATACTATCATCCACTTCTCTTGTCTTGAATACTTGGTAGAGTATTCCATGATTTGGTAACCACATAAGACATAGTTACTCTTGATCTTTCTCTGTAGAGTCTGTACCCCAACCTTGCTTGGTAAAGAAGGTAACTCGGTAGTAACTAGTACCTCTTACTAGGTGATCCCTTTGCATCTTGAATTTTAATATTGGTCTTTTGTCCTACCAACTAGAATTGATATTAGATGTCTTCTTCAGTATCCTAGTTCTAGTTCTCCTTTAAGAAATCAAGTAGAAATGTTGGAGTCGCCCAATTCTTGAGTGACTTGTTCATCATTGCTCAGACTCGCATTCTTGGTAGACTTTGGATCCCATTTTTGTCTATCTGCTTTCTAATGTTATTAGCTTTTTCCTTCTTTTCATCTTCAATTCTTCTAGTATTCATATAATTCTTGGTAAGATGACCAAGTTTTATACAAATAAAACATCTTTTTGTAGTACCTCTTTTCCTCAAGTTATGTTTTTTACTATTCATTCCAATGTGTCCAAATTCTCCATAGTAATGACAGCTGCAACAAGTGTTATAGTCCCAACCAAATATAACTTTGCAATTTTTTCTATTGGGTTTAATATCTTTGTTTTGCATTATGATGACTTGTGTCAATGCTTCTTACATTTGTGACATTTGCCTTCAAATTTTGGTTTCTCTTTGCATTCATTAGCCCTATGACCATGCTGATTACAATTGTAGCATTTTCCATTGAATTTTTCTTTCCCATTGCTCCATCATTTTTTTGATGTATGACCTATCTTATCACATTGATTGCAAGTAGGTTTATTCTTTTAAGCTCCTTTCTTGGATGATTCACCTTCTTCTATATATCCAATTCCTACTTTTACTTTTTGTCTGTAATGACTTTGCTCATTCAATTGTTCACGTCTACTTGGGATTTCATCATCCTTTCATTGGCTTGCCTTTCAGTGTTTAGATCATTCTACAATCTTTTATTCTCTGATCTTAGATTCATGATTTAATCATTTGCTTTGGTGAGCTGATTATTGAAGTCTACTTGTTGAAGGGATAGGTGCTACATTTCATTGTTCTTTTCTTCTATTTCTTCTCTTATCTTGTTTTTCTCTTCTATGACTTCACACAATCTTATTGACTGAATTTATTTCTCTCTTTTTAGCTTTCTTACTTCTTCTTGAAGAGTACTATTATTTTCCAATAGTTCTTTGATTGCTTCATCAACTTCATTTGAATTTCTTGAATGGATTTCTTTAATTCTTTCTTCAATGTAGATTTGATCATTCATCTAGATAGCAAGATCTTTTCTTTTTTTCAAAGATTAAGAGAGTTTCTCTTTTGCTTTCTTGAGTTGTTCAATAGCCAATTCCAAATCTAGCTTCTCATTATCAATAGCCTTGTCAAGTCTTAATACATCTATTTCCTTTAATCTTTTCTCAATCTTTTAAACTTATCTCTGAGAACCGCAAAGCTTTGATACCATCTATTGGAAATATTATGAAAGGCTAAGTTACTGAAAGGGGAGGGGTGAATCAGTATCCAATAAAACTTTATCCTTAATTTTTAATTAATCCTTCATGTATATTCGAATCTAATTGCATGCATGAGAATTTGAAAATATTAAAGCATACATAACACTTTTGACACACAATTTTGGTGTTCCAGAAACCTTCCAAATAGAAAATAAAATTGGGGTGGGTATGATACCCATGAGCTTTAGCACTACAATATAAAGTTGGTTTGCTAAGGCTTACAATGATCACTTCTGATGATCTAGCCTATTAGGAGCAATAAGGACAACTAGGTCCACCTTGCAAAAGGATTTACAAACATTCAATGAAGTATGCACTTGGTAAAGAGATTTACATAAGACTGTTACATCTACCTTGTTATAAGATTTGACTAATCCACCTATTAGGATGAAACAATAGTTGATCTCTGATTTGCAAATTGGTTTGCTGAATAAGATTTCTCTAAGTGTACAAATCACCTTGTTGTGACTGATAAATCTTTGCTATTCCTTATACTATTGTAGCCTTTGTAATTTTCTTTTCTTTGCTTACTATATTCATTCCATACCATTACATTGGATGTGATACAATACATGTATTACATATATACCAATCAAATTATAAAATTAGAAAGTTGACCACACTATAAGTTTACACAAATATTACAAAGTTGGCCAAAGTGTAGAAACTCAGGTTCTACAGACTGGTTTAGTGAGGTTTTGATACTTGGCATCCACTACCAATGCTCATCATCATCATGCACTTGGTAGATGTAGAAGCTTGGTCCATACTAATCACTTCCAAGTAGTCTTGAACTCAATTTGTACTGGTGACTTGATGAATACTATGAAACTCAGCATATAAACTGAATCACTTGATTCTCACTACATAGCTCAGTAAATACTATCACTTCGAGCTCGGTATAAACTGAGTCACTTAGTTAACATTGAGTGGCTCGGTTAACACTTGACTCACATCACATCAACTATGAACTCAGTAAGTGTTGCACAATTCAATTTGCACTAATAAACTTGGCATACACTGAGATGCTTGGTTTACAGTGTGGATCATCATCATAGTAGTAATTTCTTGGTGCAAACTAAAATCTATCCAAAGTACTTGGTAGCAATTGTAGAACTTGGTTAGAAACTAAAATGCTTGGTTAACATTTTAACTATACAATATGCTCATTATGAACTTAAAATCTAAGTAAGTGTATCTGACTAATAACAAACATTTTAATGGATTTTTCATTATCCTATGATTTATGTGTTGGAAACGTAGATAGAGTAACTAAGAGGAGGAGAGGGGTGAACCAATTACCACAAAAATATTTCACAAATCCATTAGATGTAATCAAAATTTATAAAATTGATTACTGTTGTCACTCGGTAAACATGGAACAAAATGTTGTAACTCAGTAAATGTAGAGTATGTCTTACTTTAGCAAATCTAACATTAATAGTAATAATTTTTAGAAATGAGAGAAAGTAAATGAACACAAGAGAAATCATATTTAATGTGGAAACACAATCTGGGAAAAAACACCAATGTAACTAGTTACTATTTTTTCACTCTTCTGAAGTGAGCCCTATTAGGAGCCAACCTAGTTAAAGGTTACAAAACACACTATTAGGTGTGACCTTGTTAGAGGATTTAATCATCATGTTAGGAGTGACCTTGTGAGAGGTCTTTAAAAAAATTCAATGGAACTATCACCTTGTTAGAGGATTTACAACTAGCTATTAAACCAACTCTATTAAGAGATTTTAGATCACCGCTACACTGTTTAGAGAGTAACAATGAAAAAACCTAATTTAGATGCAATTGAATTGCTGAATCCAAATCTTTGTTCTACTCAAAAACTTGATCCTTCCTAATTGCATATTACTTTTTTACTCCACAAGGATATCTACTCATCCTTCAAGTTTGCTCTCACACTTTCCTTCTCAATTCAATTAATACATTTGCATACTATTGAAAATCACAACTTGACCTTATATTTATATCGTCCAGATTATCAAGTTAGCTCAATACAATTTATAATGATGAATAATAATTACGATAGTCAACTAGAAACAATACTTGAAATAATTAAACAACAAAATCTTTCATTAGTTAACCCTACTCGGTAAACACTAGTTCTGAAATGATTTCTTGAGTTAACCAAAAGAAGCTTGGTTAACACTACGAACTTAAACAAATCCTTTGGGAACTGAGTGAACTCAGTTAATACTAACTTTGACCAACTTTCGTTTGTTAACCATGGGAACTTGGTTAATACTAATACCTGCCATAATTTCCTTCGACACCCAAGTGAGTTTGGTCGACACTACCTACACAGAGTAATCTTTAGAAACACTCGGTAGACAAAGAAAACTTCCTTGCTAACCAAGTGAGCTTGGTAAGCACTAACTAACAACTGATGTGACATTTGTGTTACATCAAAGACAACACACAATTAGACAATTGTATCCAACAATCTCCCTCTTTGGCATTGATGTCAACACAATCATGTAATAGCATAATGAAATTTGAGAATAAGACATTTCTTAACAAAAAGTATTTCGCTCTTAGAATTTACATCAAAAACTTCTCCTTTCATGTAGTAATCTCCCTCTATGAAGGAATTACATAACTTTCATGACAGTATAATTTTCCTTCTAAAAAATGTTTCAGAAAGATATGATAGTAAACTCTCCCTCTTTGACAACACATGCCAAAGATAACATATACCAAATTAGTATTAATGTACCTTGTGTACTAATTCATATGCAATGTTCTCTTGACTATGTAGCATCAACTGATTGATCTTCAACTAGGTTCCTATTGATGCATCACTAAAGCTTTACTTAATTAGCTTTAGATAGGGGAATGAACCCTAACTAACCTCTTAGATACAAGAATGCATCCTTAGGTAATGGCTTGGTAAATATGTTAGCAATCTATTCTTTTGTATGAAATTATTCCAATCTAATTTCTTTGTCCTGCACCAATTCTCTGACAAAGTGATATTTTATAAAAATATGCTTAGTTTTGGAATGCATCACTGGATTCTTTGATATGTTAATTGCACTTGTATTATTACAGAATATGACAACTGGTTCCTTGATCTCAACCTTCATACCTTCCAACAATTGTTTAAACCAAACAATTTTAAAACAATTTACTACTATTGCAATATATTTTGCTTCTATCGTGGATTGGGATGTGTAGTTTTGCTTCTTGCTTGTCCAAGATACCAACATTTTTCCAAGAAAGAATGCTCCACCACTTGTGCTTTTTCTATCATCAATATTTCCTGCCCAATCAACATCAGTAAATACCTTTAGGTCTAGATTTCCTCCAATTTTATATGATAAACCATAGTCTTCAGTGCCTTTCAAATATCTCAAGATTCTTTTGATTGTCATCATATGATTTTCTCTAGGTTTTTCCGAGAATCTTGCCCCTATACCAACTGCTAGAGCAATATTAGGTCTTGTATGAACTACATACTATAATTTACCAATCATTGATCTATACAAAGTCTGATCTACCTCTTTGGTGTCATCATCTTTGGTAATCTTTAGTCTAGTACACATGGGAGTTCCAACTAGTTTTGAATCTTCCATACCAAACTTCTTGAGTATCTCCTTGATGTATTTACATTTAGTAATGTAGATACCATTCCTGATTGTAATGGGCACCCCTGGATGTCTCAAAAAACTAAACCAAATTGCTGAAAGGAATTATGTCAAACAGTTTGCATTCAACTTCTTAAAACCCCTTATAACTCTGAAAATCAAACGTTTATTTGTTTGTTGTGTTTCATGCATGGAATTGGTATCATACAACATAAACAAGAAAGGAACTACAATAATATGCAAAGTGGAAATGAACTGCTGCTAATAAAATGTTATTTTCAGAATTCATAAAACCAAATACATGGCAGATTTATCAACTCACTAATTACTTCAGCAATATTGTCATAATACTCCAGCCCATGCTTACGAACTTGCTGCTACAATACTTTGTCCTTCAATCAGTCCACTACCTTCATAATACCATTCCCTCAAAGTGGCATAAGCGTCAGACAAGTAGTGAAGAAGATATGAGCAAAATACCAAATCTGCCTGTAGCCGGAAATGCAACTAAACTGCCTGATAATGAAGCCAAAAATAAAGAATTCCAAAGGCCAAACCCCAAGGGAATGACGTCTAGAATGTTACAAGAGAGGATAGATGTCCTCAAATGCCAAGAACTGATCTGCAACTCACATACCAATTTCTTCTCATATTCAACCTGCCTAATGAAGCCACAGATGCTTCCTTTTATTCTATTCCCACGGGTCTGCTCAACTCATATGGGCAATGTGGGATAAAAGATGTGTAATATAAAACATATATTAAAATACCCCTTATGTCTCCCTTGGGTACACATCACCATAAAATAAATATTAAAGTAACACTTTAATATTTTACAATTAAATTAGACATTACTTTAATAAAACTTCAGGCATTAAAATGTATTAGCAATCGAACTCCGAATAATGTGAGTGATAGCTCATCGAAAAGCTCTCACCGAGGAGTATCAAATCCAATCACCAAAATTGACCTGCACTGTGTCCTGCCGACTTACTAAAAATAGTAAGTATGCCTGAAACTGAGTAAATCAACTTCATTTTGGCCCAAACTGGAAATGACTAGGCCAAAACACTCCAAGATCCCATTAAACCCTTTGTTAGCCCTCGGGACCATGTAGAACAAGGCTAACGCACACACACTTGGTCAACTGCTAAAATGGGGACATTACAGTCCGCCCCCCTTGAAATTGCTTGTCCTCAAGCAATCTCAGTCCAGCCTGCTGAATAACCTGCTCACTCTCCCATGTAGAATCTTCCTCCGGCAGGTCTTTCCATCTGACCAAATACTCCTTCACTATCCTGCTTCTAAGCTTCCTCTCTCGGGTATCCAGAATAGCCTCAGGTACTAACACAAGCTTCCCCTCCTCATCCAAAGGGGGTAAATTTGCAGAAGGCACTACACTCTGACCAATGGCTTTCTTAAGCCTAGACACATGAAACACATTGTGCACTCGATTGCCTTCTGGAAGCTCAAGCTCATAGGCAACTTTGCCCACTTTGCGAATCACCCTGTATGGACCATAAAATCTAGGTTTCAACTTTTCAGCTCCACTCTTCTTTAGCGATGACTGTCTATATGGTTGTAGCCTCAAGTAAACCATATCCCCTACCTCGAAGCTGCGCTCTATTCGGTGTTGATCAACATACAATTTTTGTTGATTTTGGGCCTGTTGTATATTCTCTTTGAGCACTTTCAGGATGTCCTGACTATCTTGCAATAAGTTTTTGGCTTTGGGCACTCTACTGTCCCCAAAAACTAAATCCATGAAGCTAGGTGCTTCATAACCATAGAGTGCCATGAAAGGAGTCATCTTGATGGACATATGATAAGTGGTGTTATAACAATACTCTCCCATATGCAACCATCTGATCCAAGCCTTTTGTTGTGTAGTTACATAGTTCCTCAAATATCCTTCCACCCATTTATTCACAATCTCTGTTTGCCCATCTGTTTGCAGATGATAACTAGTGCTAGGTGTAAGATCTGTACCACACAACCTAAACAACTCTTGCCAAAAAACACTCATAAACTTACTATCCCGGTCGCTGACAATGAATTTGGGCAACCCATGTAACCTGAATATCTCTTTAAAGAAAAGCTCTACCACCTGTGCTGCTGTGTAAGTGGACGGAATAGCAATGAAGTGAACAAACTTCGTCAAGCGGTCCACCACCACATAGATGCAATCCCTTCCCTGTACTCGTGGTAAACCAGTGATGAAGTCCATCGAAATACTTTCCCATTTCCTATCAGGAATGGGCAAGGGCTGTAATAAACCTGCAGGAAATGTGTGTTCTCCCTTATTCTGTTGACAAACCACACACTCCCTGACATACCTCTGAACATCATCCTTGAGCCCTTTCCATGAAAACCGCTCTCAGATCTGCCTGTAGGTCTTGAAGACCCCCGGATGTCTAGCTGTGGGTGCATCATGAAATGCCTTCAGTATTGCCTCTCTCAAATATGATGATGGAATCAAATAAACCCTGTCCTGAACTCTGATCAATCCATCTATCACCTCATAGCGATCATCCTGTATGGTACTTGAAATCAATCCAGAAGCCCAAGCATCTCCGACATACTCTGCTATAATCCGATCTCTCCAATCTCCTGAAATCTCTGCCAGAGCACATAAGTGAGGTCTCCGAGATAAGGCATCAGCCACCACATTTTTCTTACCTTTGACAAACTCTATGTCAAAGTCATAAGCCTGCAATTTAGTCACCCATTTTTGTTGCCGGTCATTAAGATCATGCTGGCTCATGAAGTATTTAATACTGTTGTGATCAGTCTTGATCACAAAACGTCCACCTACCAAATATGATCAAAATTTGGCCAATGCATGCATTATGGCCAACATCTCCCGGTCATAGACAGAATAACTTTTCTCAACTCCTCGGAGCTTCCTACTCTCGAATGCAATGGGATGCTTCTCCTGCATCAATATTGCTCCAATCCCATCACCAGATGCATCACAATGAAGCTCAAAAGGCTTCGTGAAATCCGGTAGAGCTAGAACTGGACATGAAGACATTACCTACTTGAAATGCTCAGAACACCTCTGTGCTGCCCCTGTCCACACGAAGGCTCCTTTCCTGGTAAGATCTGTCAAGGGTGTAGCAATCTGTGAGAATCCCTTAACAAACCTCCTATAAAAACCACATAAACCAAAGAATCCCTTAAGCTGTGTAAGGTTTGTGGGAGTAGGCCATTCTACAATAGCTCTAATCTTTTCGGGATCAACCCGAACGCCATCTGCACTAATGATATGCCCCAGGTTAAGGAGCTCAGTCACGCCAAACTCACATTTAGATTCCTTGGAATACAATGACTCTCTCTCCAGAATAGATAACACCTCCTCTAGATGATGTAAGTGCTCCTCCCAGGTCTTACTGAAGACCAAGATGTCATCAAAGAAGATCAAGACAAATCTCCTCAGCTGCTTCCTGAATACCTGGTTCATACAACTTTGAAATGTAGCAGGTGCATTGGTTAGACCAAATGGCATAACCATGAACTCAAAGTGGCCATAGTGACATCGGAAGGCTGTTTTCTCAATGTCCTTTTCTCTCATCCTGATCTGATGGTATCCGGATCGCAAATCAATTTTGGTGAAGAAGCATGCCCCATGCAACTCATCAATCAGCTCATCAATCCTAGGAATGGGATACCTGTTTTTAATTGTTTTCTTATTCAGTGCCCTGTAATCGATGCACATGCGCATCGTCCCATCCTTCTTCTTTACCAATACTACTGCTGAAGCAAAAGGGCTCTTACTGGGCCTGATATGCCCCATCTCCAATAAATCCTTAATCACCTTCTCTATCTCATCCTTGTGTTTCTTAGGATGACGATAGGGAGTAATCATAACTGGTTTGGCTCCCTCCTCGAGCTCAATAACATGTTCCATCCCTCTGTCAGGAGGAACCCCATGAGGAATATCACTAAATACTTTAGCGTGTCTATCGAGTATCTTTTGGACATCTAGTGGATGACTCTTTTCTTGTGGCTCTGGTGAAGTTGGCATAATGTGGCACTCTGCCGCCCACTCTATGTCATCATGACGAAAAAGTCTTTGCATTCTCCTCAAGGACACTATTCTGTAACCTCCATCTAAAAGCCCTCTAAGTACCATAGTTCTCCCCTCATGCTGGAATCTCATCTCTAATTTTGCTAGATTGAGTGTGAACTCAACTAGTGAAGCCATCCATGTCATGCTGAGGATGACATCATAATCTTCCATGTCCACAACATAGAACTCATCCTCCAACTCGTAGCCATCTCCAAACCTGATGCGAAGATTAGATATCTTCCGAGTGCATAATAACTTATCACCATTAGCCACCATGACTCTAAACCCATCATGCTCCTCTATCTGTAACCCTCTCCTGGCTACCAACTGTGCATCTATGAAGTTATGTGTAGCCCCAGTGTCAATAAGAGATATCACTTTTTGCCCCTGGATAGTACCCCTGACCTTAAATGTGATTGCCTTTTGGGCCCCTGTCAAGCGTGCCAATGATCTATCATCCTTAGGAATGTTGCTCTCCTCTATAGTGTTACCCTCATTTGAATCGGAGTGCTGATCCTCCCCTTCTAACTCTGACTCTTCTGCTGAAAAATACTCCATTTGATTTGCCTTAGCCTTGAGAGAACATTTATGAGATAAGTCCCAAGGCTCTCTACAATGGAAGCACAGCTTCTTCTTTCAAAGTTCATTTAAGGTTTCATTGTCTAGTCCTTTTGATCCTTCTTTGGGTTTGCTATACTCTTTCTGAAATGATTTTTTGTCGTTGTCTTTGCGGTAGGAAGAATCTGTTGAATGGTTTTTTCCTTTGTATACCGAAGGGGCTAAATCTCGTGCCTTTTTATTTGCTTTAGCTAACGTGAGTGGATCATGTCCCTTCACCCAACCTCGTAATGGATCAGCAAGACCATCACAAAATAACACCACCAATCTCCTAGGAGAGATATCAGTAACAAGTACAGACAAGCGCTGAAACTCGGTAATGTAAGCATCCACAGAACCTGACTGTTTTAACTGTGCTAGCTCCTTGAAATGTAACTCGGGATCCTTAGTGTCAAATCTCCCAATCAATGTTTCAGTGAATTCCTCATAGGATGTAATCTGATTATGCCCCAAAGTCACCATGCCATGATGCCACCATTCATGTGCAATGCCATCCAAGTGCATAGCCGCATACTTGATAGCCTCTTCCTCAGGCATAGGATTTAGCTGCAAGTATGTATCTACCTTCTGCACCCAAGCTCGTGCAGTCATCTTCCCTGAAGCATCATAATAAGGTAAAGAAAGTTTTCCAACTTTCTTCCTCAGCTCAAAGTTTTGATTCCTCCCTCCTGCTTTAGGCATGTGTCTCATCCTCAAGTCCATATAATCTCTAAGAGAAATATCCGCCTGAAACTCTGGTCCACTAGCCTCCCAGTCCCTCCTGAACTGATTCTGTAACTCGGTAATCTGCGGTTCGTTTACTGGATGAACCGGATCTCTGGGTGGAAAAGTGGGTAGAAGAGGTCTCGAGCTTGCAGTCCGTGCTGGGCGTGCAATGTGTCTAAAGTTATCAGCCTCATTCCCATTATTGCCATGTCCATTATTACCATTAATGTTATTCTCAGGACCATTGTTGTTGCCTTGGCCTTCATGGTTATTGTTTCCCCCGTTGTTATTGTTTCTGTTGTTGGCATCACCTGGATTAATATTGACACCCATCTGTCTAGCCATGAGCTGCAACATCATGTCCATTCGCCTATTCTGCTCCTGCTGCATACGCTGCCCCTGCTCTAATGTATCCAATAACTGTTGGAACAGTACCTCCTCCTGATCTGGACCAGCATTTCTGCCTCCGCCTAATCTTGTATTCCTGTCATCTCGATCACCCATATTATTGTCCTGATCATAGAATATCTCCTCTGTGTCTATATGGTTGAATTCAATGTCCCCCTGCACGGATGTACTAGACTGTTTGCTTTGCAAGTCTGAAATCCTATTTTGTCTTGCTCTGGTATCGCTGAAATTATAAGACCCTTGTCGCATGCTCAAACATAAATGCTTAGCCTATTTTTTTTACTTACTTTTTCCCTCTATCCGGCTGTTCCAAATTCCCTATAAGACCTCCACAGGATGGCAGGACTTATAGCTCTGATACCACTGTAATGGGCACCCCTGGATGTCCCAAAAAACTAAACCAAATTGCTGAAAGGAATTATGTCAAACAGTTTGCATTCAACTTCTTAAAACCCCTTATAACTCCGAAAATCAAACGTTTATTTGTTTGTTGTGTTTCATGCATGGAATTGGTATCATACAACATAAACAAGAAAGGAGCTCCAATAATATGCAAAGTGGAAATGAATTGCTGCTAATAAAATGTTATTTTCAGAATTCATAAAACCAAATACATGGCAGATTTATCAACTCACTAATTACTTCAGCAATATTGTCATAATACTCCAACCCATGCTTACGAACTTGCTACTACAATACTTTGTCCTTCAATCAGTCCACTACCTTCATAATACCATTCCCTCAAAGCGGCATAAGCGTCGGACAAGTAGTGAAGAAGATATGAGCAAAATACCAAATCTGCCTGTAGCCGAAAATGCAACTAAACTGCCTGATAATGAAGCCAAAAACAAAGAATTCCAAAGGCCAAACCCCAAGGGAATGACGTCTAGAATGTTACAAGAGAGGATAGATGTCCTCAAATGCCAAGAACTGATCTGCAACTCACATACCAATTTCTTCTCATATTCAACCTGCCTAATGAAGCCACAGATGCTTCATTTTATTCTATTCCCACAGGTCCGCTCAACTCATATGGGCAATGTGGGATAAAAGATGTGTAATATAAAACATATATTAAAATACCCCTTATGTCTCCCTTGGGTACACATCACCATAAAATAAATATTAAAGTAACACTTTAATATTTTACAATTAAATTAGACGTTACTTTAATAAAACTTCAGGCATTAAAATGTATTAGCAATCGAACTCTGAATAATGCGAGTGATAGCTCATCGAAAAGCTCTCACCGAGGAGTATCGAATCCAATCACCAAAATTGACCTGCACTATGTCCTATCGACTTACTAAAAATAGTAAGTATGCCTGAAACTGAGTAAATCAACTTTGTTTTGGCCCAAACTGGAAATGACTAGGCCAAAACACTCCAAGATCCCATTAAACCCTTCATTAGCCCTCGGGACCATGTGGAACAAGGCTAAAACACACACACTTGGTCAACTACTAAAATGGGGACATTACACTGATCTATTGTATTTGCAATCCAGCAAAGAATTTAATCTCACCAAACATAGACATTTCAAACTCTTTGTTCATTTCCTCTAAAAATTCTTTGCATAGATCATCATTCCCTATAAATAAAGTATCATCCACAAATATTTCTACCAATACAATCCTATTATCTGGTCCTTCCTTGATGTATAAACTATTATTATCATTAGTTCTTTGAAAACCAATTTGTATAAGGTAGTTATGTAATCTTTCATACCATGCTCTAGGATCTTGTTTTAGACCATACAAAGCTTTGTGTAACTTGTGGACCATGTCCCTTTTATCTGGATCAACAAAACCTTATGGTTGTTCAATGTAGACTTCTTCATCAAGAATACCTTTGAAAAATGTAGATTTAACATCCATCTGATCTACTTTAAATCATTTATGTGTTATATATGCAAGTAAGGTCCTAACACCTTCCAATCTTGTAACAAGAGAAAAAGTTTCACAATAATCAATGCCTTCTTCTTGAGAGTAACCTTTACATACCAATCTAGCTTTTTTTCTTGATACCTTACCATCTTCATTCAAATTATTTTTGAATATCCATTTTGTTCCAATCACATTTTTATCTTTGGGCCTAGGTACAAGAGTCTAGGTTTTATTCTTCTCTATTTGTTCTATTTTTTCATTAATAGCCTCAATCGAACTTTCATTTTTCAATGCATCTTTAACACTTCTAGGTTCAAATTCAGCAAGTAAACATGTACCTTTTAGCTTACTTCTTGTCATAGTACCTTCTGATTTATCTCCAATAATCTGATTGGTTGTATGATGCCTTTTGAAATACTTGGCCAATACAGGTTCCTTTCCTTTTGAATGAATGACATTGTCTTCCTCTTAAATTTCAACTTGAGACTCGGGTTGTTCTATCTATGGCTCAAGTCCTTCAAACTTGGTAGGTATTAACTCGATAGCTTTAGATTGTAACTTAGGTCCCTGTGACTCGATCTAAACTACTTGTGACTCAGTAATTGGACTAGGCTCAGTAGATGAAGTTTCCTTATCATCAAATATTCCTAGCAAAGTGTTTGATTTGTAGTAGAAAAATCTTTTGTAGTCTTTTGGTTATTTCTTGCTTTCTTCTTCAGCTTTTTCTACAAAGTCATCAATTCTCACATGTGCACTTTCTATGATTTAGTGAGTAGACAAATTCAAAAATTTATATGCCTTGCTTTTCCTAGAGTATCCTAGAAATATTCCTTCATCACCTTTTACATCAAACCTACCTTTTCTATAATCTTTCAAGATATAGCATTTACTTCCAAATACTTTCAGGTAACTTACATTGGGTTTGTAGCCATACCATAGTTCATAGGGAGTCTTATCTAAATCCTTGTTTAACTAAACTTGGTTCAAAGTATGGACTGCAATGTTGCTAGCTTCCTTTTAGTATTTGATAGAAACATTATTTTCAATCATCAAATTCCTTGCACAATTCATGATGGATCTATTTCTTCTTTTAGCTATTCCATTCTGCTCGAGAGTAGCAGGGGCTGATACTTGTCTTTTGATTCCTCTTTCAATACAAAAGTTATTGAGTTCATTGGAGATGAATTCACCACCTTTGTCTGATCTTAAGCATTTCAATCTTTTCCTTGTTTCCTTCTCTACTCTTTCCAAATACCATTTGAATTTCTTAAAAGCCTCTGACTTCTCTCTTAGATACATAATTGTCATCATTCTAGAGTAGTCATCAACAAAAAGAATAAAGATTTTTTCTCCACTATAGATTTCTACTCTAATAGGTCCACACAAATTAGTATGCACAATTTCTAAGATATCTTTAAATCGATAGCTTTTTCTTTTAAAACTAGTCTTTTTCCATTTTTCCAATTTGATAGTTCTTGCATAAACCAACATCTAGTTTCTTTAAACTAGGAATACCTCTTACTTTCCTCAATTTTCTTATTTTCACCATGTTATCAAAATTTGCATTACATAACCTTCTGTGTCATAACAAACATTTTTCTACTTGAGCAATAAGACATGAGCAATCACCAAGATCTAGATAAAATAGGTTACCCTATATTTGTTTTCCTGATCCAATCAATTTCCCTTTTTCATCTAGTAGTCTTTCCTTGCCATGCATGAATTCTACCTTGAATCCAATGTTGATAAGTTTTTCCACACTTAGTAGATTATGCTTTAGTCCTTCAACCCAATAAGCATTGTCACATACAAGTTCATTGGTTGATGAGATACGACCCTTTCCTTTGATGCAACAAGGTTCATTGTTTCCAAATCTTGCACTGCCTCCATCATAATGTTCAAAATATTGAAACTTTGTTTTGTCTCTAGTCATATGATGTGAACATCCACTATCTATGACCCATGTATCATTTTTTCTAACATGAGAGATAAGAGCCATCTTATCTCCTTCATTAACATATTCATCTTTCACAAAAATGTATACTATTTTATCTTCACTATTATTAGAATCCTTAGCCATAAAATAGGTTTTATTACCTTTTTCCTTGTATGATTTATGACTATTGGAATCCTTTTTTCCTTTGTACTTGTGACTCTTCTTATCATTCTTACTATCTTTTTTTGGGCACCTGACAACAATGTGACTAGCTTCTTCACATGAAAAGAAGACTAAGGGAATTTTACTTTTGTATTTTTCTTTCCTTCTAGAATATTTCTTTGCAAGAAAAGCTTCAATAACTTCAAGATCACTATCTAAGCTTTACTCTATTTCCTTTTCATTGTCTGATTGATTTTCCTTTATCTTCTTCCCTTTTTCTTTGAGTGAAAGTTTGGCCTCAAAAGAAAACTCAACATATTTGGAAGATGGAACATAATTGCCAAAGTTGTCTAGCTCAAAAGATCAATCTTCCTACCAGGGCATCCAAACCTATCTTGTTACTTGAATCACATCTCACTTCTTGAATAGTAGATACTTTGATTGCATAGATGGGAAAAAAATTTCTAAGAATTTTACTTACAATAATTTCTTCTTTGATTTCTCCTCCAAATGCTCTAATTGCACTGACACTAGCTTTAATTCTTTCCACATATTTGGCAACATTTTTCATCTTCTCTCATTCTCATCTGATCAAATTGTCCTCTAAGACTTTTTTCTTTGGCTCTCCTTATATTCTCATCACCTCCATAGATTTCCTCGAGCTTGTTCCACATTGTAAAAGTAGTTGTACAATCTTTGACTTCACCTAATTCTTCATAGCTAAGAGCAAATGCAATCTCAATCATCATGATGTTATGGTTCTTTTTTTCAACAAGATCTTCAATAGATAATGTACCAGTGGGAGTTTTGTATTCTACATCAAGGTATTTGCATCTTGAATCATTGATGGTAGCCAGATGAAGCCTCATGGGTCCCTACCATGCTGAAAAGTTATCTTTGTTAAGCCTTGGGATCTCTCTTATAAGACATCCTGATCTTTAGCTTAGGTCCTTGAAACCTTCCGGCAAGCACCAAAAAGATCTAATACCAATTGTTGAAAATATAGATGGAGTAACTTGCGGGGGGGTGAATCAATTATCACAAAAATATTTAATAGATCCATTATATGTAATCAAAACTTATAAAATGAATTACTACTTTCACTTGGTAAACATACAAAAAAATGTTGTAACTCAGTAAATGTAGAGTATTTCTTACTTTAGTAGATCTAACATTAATAGTAATAATTTGCATACATGAGAGAAAGTAAATGAACCCAAGAGACACCAAATTTAACATGGAAACTCAATATGGAAAAAACCACCAATGTAAGTAGTTACTATTTTTCACTCTTCTGAAGTGAGCCCTATTAGGAGCCAACCTAGTTAAAGGTTGCAAAACACATTGTTAGGTGTGACCTTGTTAGAGGATTTAATCACCCTGTTAGGAGTGGCCTTGTGAGAGGTCTTTAAAATTTTTTAATGGAACTATCACCCTGTTAGAGGATTTACAAATGATTGTTAAACCAACTCTATTAAGAGATTTTAGACCACCACTACAATGGTTAGAGAGTAACAATGAAATGACCTAATTTAGATGCAACTGAATTGTTGAACCCAAATCTCTATTCTATTCAAAAACTTGATCCTTCCTGATCAAATATTACTTTTCTACTCCACAAGGATATTTTCTCATCTCTTAAGTTTTCTCTCACACTTTCCTTCTCAATTCAATTAATACACTTGCATACTATTGAAAATCATAACTTGACCTTATATTTATATCATCTAGATTGTCAAGTCAGCTTAGTACAATTTATAATGACTAATAATCATTACCATAGTCAACTAAAACCAATACTTGAAATAATTAAACAAAAAAATCCTTCATTAGCCGACCCTACTCAGTAAACATTGGTTTTGAAATGATTTCCTGAGTGAACCAATAAAAGCTTGGTTAACCCTACGAACTTACACAAATCTTTTGGCAACTGAGTGAACTTGGTTAATGCTAACTTTGAAAAACTTTCCTTTGTTAACCATGGGAACTTAGTTAACAGTACTACCTACCATAATTTCCTTTGATGCCTGAGTGAGTTTCGTAGATACTATCTACACAGATTAATCTTGAGAAATGCTCGGTAGACAAAGAAAACTGCCTTGCTAACTAGGTGAGCTTGGTAAGCACTAACTAAAAACTAATATGACATTTGTGTGACATAAAAAAAAACACACAATTAGACGATTGTATCCAACATGATGACCTTTTTAGTTATTTAGTAGTCTTAATGCAACCAACTTGTCTCCAACTTTTCCTAGTACTTTGAATTATCAAATTTTGGTGCCAAATTTTTGAATTCTAGTGTTTGAGTCTCAAAATATATAAGGTTAATGGAAAGTGGTAATTTATGTGTTTTTTATCCACATCATTAACCTTTAACCTTTAAGAGGTTAAGGTTAAGGGTTTAGACACATCTTTAGTTCCAAAATCATAACCTCTCATCTCAAAATGAGTTAAGATAAACTTCTCAAAAGTGCATTCCATATCATTGACCTTAACCTCTAGAAACAAAAAGGTTAAGGTTAGAAGCTCAAAACATGTATTTCAAAGATGATTATCAACCTTCTTGACTAGTTGATGAAGGATTGTGTATGTCAATGGCTTATTACTTGTGATGATGGAAGATTATGTTTTTATAAAACAAGGGTTATTTTTATAGGATTATTACTTACAAGAAGGAGAAAATTCATGCATATATTTGAGCCATGACATATAACATAATTAAACAAGTTGTAATTCATTATTACACATAATCTGAGTATGTTTCAATGCAAACACCTCATCACTTTTGATGCAAGACCATGTTTGACACTTCCCAAGAATTAATGTAGAGGAGATGGGGTCTTATTGAACAACACTTTGACCCAAGAATGTTTTTAGAAAGTTATCGCTCTAAGTGTTTAAGGGCCATTTGGGATGCTAACATAGCTAAAATATTGATGCTCGTAAACTTTTTGACATAGTGGCTTCTACGTTGCAAACGTCTCCAACCTATGACATGTTAATTTCTCATGACTTGGATGTTTGTATGCAAATTATTTGACATAATGCTTAAATAGAAGGACCCACCATTACAGCTTCAAGGAGCATCATGTTGGAAGGAACATGAGGAACTATAGTTATGCATGATATTTGAAAATAGACTACAATAAATTTTGATTAGACATGGATATATCATATCCATTGAATGAAATAAATGAAGTAAAATGTACAAAAAACTCCAAC
Organism: Cupressus sempervirens; assembly: GCA_028749045.1. NCBI lineage: Eukaryota > Viridiplantae > Streptophyta > Pinopsida > Cupressales > Cupressaceae > Cupressus > Cupressus sempervirens. The sequence goes on from CM053785.1 coordinate 337,647,169, forward strand.
TAGCCACTGGTCAATGTATCCTTCTCAAAGTATGTCTTAGAATGCTCAATCCTCTTTCCCATGACACAACATTGTTTGAATCTTGGAAGAATGTGAATTTTTTATCAAAATGTCCTATGAGACTAAATAAGCATGAAAGAATATGATGCAAGATCATCCTGGGTTGTCATGATATCTTGCTCATCTTTGTTCATTCTCCCTATTAGTATCAAATTCCAGTGGTTGCTAAGATATAGTTACTATGGAGTTCTTCAATGTTGGCTGAATTGTTTAGTGTTGGCCAAGTTGTCCAGTATTGACTGAGTTATTTGGAAACCAAGTGTTCCTTCGTGCACTGAGTGAACCTAATATTTGGTGATTCTAAGTTCCTTCTTCGATCCAATTTTTCTATGATTGGTTATTGTTGAAAATAGATTGATACAAGTATGAATATTTGTTTCAATCTATGTTTTGTCACTGATGTGAAGCCTTCTACTTGTTGGTAAGATAATTTATTATATGATTTAAGTACTATCATTTTTTTGATTGATGAAGAGGATTTGATCAAATGATGTAATAAGAGCACTTAGAGGAAAGGTTGAGTTATGATATGGAAAAGGATTATAGGGATCAGTTAAGATAGTGATATTACAATACATTAATAATATACTTAAGGTTGCAAAGGATGGTTACACTAATTAAGTTCAAGAGAAAAAGTTAAATGAATTATGTTTGCCAGGCTTAGCATTCTACATAATAGGTGCCAAGAAAAGTTAGTGTAAGCTAAGTAGAAAATTAGATAGAGCTTAGCAAAGTCAATTTTTGTGTAAGCCAAGTGAAATAGTGTAAGCTGAGTAAAGTTTAGTTGATGCCAAGCTCTAGTAAACTTTAGTTCATAACGAATGTTATGATAGTGGATGCCAAGCAATGTAGTATGTGTCGAGCATTAGAAGCCAATTAATGCTAAGTGTCAACATTATGAGAAAGGTCAAGAATTCAATGAATTTGAGCCAACAAGTTTGATTTCTTGGATTGTGTGAACCATGTGGATGATAAGCTTGATGAGATGGTGGCACAAAATTCAAGATAAACCATTTTGAGGCAAATTCAAAGAGGATTGAAGGAGAATTTTCTAGAAGGGAAAGGAATGAAATGAGGGGTATATTAATTGAATCGTACCTAATCTAAGCCAACCCTAAAATGGACAATGGTGGATGAATGAAAAAAGATCTTAATTTTCTATTTATAGAGATGGTTGGTCAGAAGTAAAGGTTGTCATGTGTAGAACCTAGGGAAGACAAGGAGTCTAGGGTATTGCTTCATTTAGAGATCTGAGAGAAGAGATCGTATTGACAAACAAAAGAAGAAGGCTTAAGGATATTTATGCTTGAAGAGTGAACAATATATTAGAGTTAAAGTGTGTGAAAGCTAAGAATAATGGAGGAATAAAATAAAGATCTGTACCTTGCAAGTGAGTTGTAAGTTGTTATTAGATCAAGCCTTACTGTTACTTTCTAATCATTATACCAGTCTAAGGCAAATCCTTTGGATTAAGGTTGACCTAACAGTCATTTGCAAATCCTTTGATTAGGTGACATTCCAAGCGAATGATCTAAAGTCCTCTAACATGTCTCACTCCTAATAGGGTGATTGAAATCCTTTAACCAGGTCACATTTAACAATGTGTGTTGTAACCTTTAATAGGGTTGGCCTTTCATAGTAAATCACTTTAGAAGAGTGAGAATGAGTAGCATGTTATTGGTGGCTTTTCCCAAATTGGGTTTCCACATTGAATCATTGTGTCAAATGTATTATTGATTCTATTATGTTTCATGTTTACATTTTTACAAAGTTGATTTAATAGTAACATACAAGTTTAAGTGATTGCATAATCTAATGGATGCATGCACGATGAAAATATTTTATGGATATGGGTTCACTAAGTTGTGAAAAGCTTTAATTATACATCTAGACCTTGGACAACTAATTCACCCCCCTCTCAGTTATTCTAAAGAATTCCAACAATTCTTAGTGTGATTAGACTTGTGTATTTAATTTAGATCATGAATTAAATGTAAGGATTTAGTCTTGGGATGTATGTAGACCATTTTAAGATCAACCTTCTATTATGTAAAGATCTAGAATATTATGTAAGAAATTTTAGCAAGTATAAATAGGGTTGTTTAGGTTTAGGTTAAAGATATCACTTAGAGACTTTGGATGGGGATGTGAAGTAGAAGGGCTAGAAGTTTGAATCAAGGACCTATACAATTTCTATGTCTGGGATTTTGTAAAATCTTTTTGGCCATAATCCAAAAGGCCTTATAGCTAGGCATGTATGATGATAATTGGATGAATCAATAAAAGTTTTTTTTTTTCCTTCTCTCCTTGATGTTGTTCTTTGTATTGTTTTCTTCCATTTTGTTTACTCAACAAGGTGGTTGGATAGCAATGTGTGCCTTTGGTATTGTCTATCCCTTTCCTCCTTACACCAAGTGATATTAGAGCTTAAGGTTTATCCTTGTGGATTTTTGATCATGTAGAACCCTAAGTTGGATTTGTTTGTAGGGTGGAAGATATGTGAAATTGACCTATAACTTATAGAGGGTTATGATCTTGTAGGAACTTATTTGTAAAGATGGTTCAAGGTAGAGGAAATGTTGACATTTCCATCATGGACATATTGAGAAAAATTGTAGCTAGATTAGATGTTTTAGAGATAGTCCAAAGGAGAAGGTCCCATATTCATGCTGTGAGTGACAATGAAGTCATAGAATCAGACCCAAATCTAGAACCCGATGAAGACTAGGATGAGGAAAGATTGTTGTGAGTGCTATCTAGGGCACATTGAAAGCCTACTCTAGAAGTTGTTCCTTATGATGGAAAATTGGACACCAAGTTTGTGTTGCATTGGATCTATGATATGGAGAATTTATTCAATTTTGAAGGCACTCTTGATAATAGGAAGGTGAAAATTGTAGTCACTAAGTTTAAAGGTCATAAATTACTATGGTGGGAGTATTTGCAAACTAATAGATAGAGAAAAGGAAAAGAGAAGATCAGGACTTGGATGAAAATGATGAAGAAAGTGAAGAAGAAGATCCCTCCTACTAATTACCAAGTTAGCTTGTTGAGAAAGATGCAAAATTTGAGACAAAAGGACATGACTGTGAAGGAGTATACTGAGGAATTCTATAGATTTGACATTAGATGTTGGCATGTGGATGATGAGGCTGAGAAAAATACCAGGTATCTAACTAGATTGAGATCTAGAATTCAAGATGAAATAATTTTTGTAAAATTGGAAAGTGTGGAAAAAGTAGATCAATATGCCTTGAAAGCTAAGGAAATCTTGACAAAGAAGTATGAACAAAGACAAAGATATAGAGGTTAAAATTATGGAGAAATTGTTGGATCTAATAATCCTGCACAAGATAAAGGAAAATATGAGTGGAAAAGTGATGACAAAGGCAAGACTAGATGGAAATTTGGAAATTCTTATTGAGGAGGTATTACTTCTTATCGAGGAAGAGGTCATTCTTATTCTAGAGGAGGATTTTGTGGTAATTATTTCAGATGTGACAAAGAGGGGCATAGATCCTTTAAATGTAGATACTCTAGTGAAAATGAAAATGGTGGAAGGAATGTTGTGATACAAGGTGCATCTATGCACCCTCAAAGTGATCTTTAGGTTGGAGAAAATTTGATGTTGATAAGAAATTTGTGCAGTGAGAAATTCAGGATAAAGAACCTATTCATAGGAGAAGTCTTTTCAAGACCAAATGTAAGATAGTTGAGAAATACAAGAAAGTGATCATTAATAGTGAAAATTCAACAAATTTAGCATCAAAAGAGCTAATTACAAAGTTTAAGTTGTAGAGGATGAAGCATCCTAGACGCTATCATGATTCATGGATTAGGGATGAGCATAAAATATTGGTAAGTAGATAATGTGTTATGAAATTAAAGATTTCATATTACTTTGATGAAGTTCTGTGTGATATTATGCCTATGGATTAGTGTCATATTTTGTTAGGTAGACCTTGGAAATATGATAACCATGTTGTCTATGATGTAATATTGAATCAATATACTATTTGGATGAATGGAGTTATGGATGCATTGATGCCTTTGATTGAGTCTCCCGATGAGACCAATTGTACTATTGAAAGACTTTGCATGATTAGTAGAAAGCACTTTGAGAAAGAGATGAAAAAAAACATTTTTTTCCTCCTATAATTCTTAGAGGGTTGAGTTATGGTAGTAATGGTTGAATGATTGACTATAATGATGACCGAGTAACATATAGCAACTGAGTGAAAAAAATGGTAGAGATTGAGTGACACCAGAAGAAGATAGTGTAAGATAAGTGCCAATACAAATTGAAAGCTTTGTGAGTAAGTAAAAAGAAATTGTTGTTGAAGATATACATGATATTTAACCACCAGTAAAAAGTATAAGTCATTATATGAACCTAAAAAAAAAGCACCATATAGGTTGACAGCTACTAAAAATGAAGAACTTAACAAGTGCAAGACTTGTTGTAGAAAGATTTGACCAGAAAAAGTTTGAGGCCTTGTGTACCTATTGTGTTGGAACATAATATGAATGGAGAATAGATAATGTGTACTCATTCTAAAGTTATTAACAAGATCATAGAGAAATATAGCTTTCCTATTCCAAGGATGGATGATATAACGGATTTTTTAAGTGGAGCAAAGTATTTTACCAAGATTGATTTCAAGAGTAGTTATCATGAGATTAGAATTAGAGAAGGTCATTAATGGAAGACTGCTTTCAAGACAAAAGATGGCTTGTATGAAAGTTTGGTTATGCCTTTTGGTTTGACTGATGCACCTAATACTTTCATGAGGTTGATGAATGAAGTTCTCAAGGAATTCTTGAGTAAGTTTGTGATTGTTTACTTGCATGATATTTTGATATTCAGTAAGACTATGGAAGAACATCTTAAGCATGATACACAAGTATTGTAGAGATTGAAAGAGGAGACATTGCTAATTAATTTGAAAAAGTGTTCCTTTATGCAAGAAGAGATTATGTATTTTGGATTTTTGATTTCAGATGATGACTTGAGAATGAATCCTAAGAAGGTCAAAGAAATTTTGGAATGGCCTACACCTGAGAATGTGGGTGAGGTAAGATCATTTCATAGTTTGGCTAGTTTCTACAACAAGCTTATAAATAATTTTAGTTTTATTTGTAATGATATGACTAAGACAATGAGCAGAGATAAAAAATGATTTTAAGTTGACAGATGGGACTGATAAGAGTTTTGAAACTTTGAAACAAAGGGTTGTTGAGTTATCTATATTAGCTTTTCCTGAATTCAATAAGGTATTTCAAGTGGAATGTGATGCAAGTGATAGTGCAATAGGAGCTTTTTTGAGTCAAGAATGTAAACCTATTTCTTTCTTTAGTGAAAATTTGAATGATGCTAATAGGACTTATTTTGTTTATGATCAATAACATTATGTTATTGTCAAAGACTTGAAGAAGTGGACACATTATTTGATTCCTAAGGTGTTTGTATTGTATACTAATCATAAAGATTTACAATATTTGGGAATTCAACATAAGTTGAATCAAAGATATGAAGTGGGTTGAGTACTTGAAGAATTTCACATTTGTGATCAAATGTAAGAGTGGAGTTACTAAACAAGTTGCACATGCATTAAGAAAAAAAGTTCTTTATTGATCAAGATGAAGGATAAAGTTCTTGGTTTTGATAAAATGAAGGAGTTGTATGATATTGACCCTAATTTTGTTGAGGCAAGGAGAGAGTTCAGAGAACCAAATCGATTGAGTCAATGGAGTAAGTATTATTGTAATTGATAACATATTAAGTTTGTTGAAAGATAAGCATTATTAGCCACATATGTATAAGGATGTTTAGAATTTTGTAAGGAGTTGTGGAATTTGTCAAGTTGCAAAAGGAGTAAGTTAGAATAATGGATTGTGTAAACCTATTTTTGTTCATAAGAAAACTTGGAGTGACATCAGTATGTATTTTTTTCTTGGATTATGTAAGACAAAAAGACGGCATGATTCCATATTTTTTGTTGTGGATAGATTTTCTAAAATGGTAATTTCATACCATGTAAGAAGACATTAAATAGTGTGCATGTTATTGATATTTTCTTCAAAGAGATTGTTAGATTGCATGCATTTCTGAGAAGTATTATTTATGACAAAGACAATAATTTTATTGGTTATTTTGGAGGAATTTGTGGAGGAAGATGGATACTAAGTTGAAGTTTAGTTAAACATTTCATCCACATACAGATGGATAAGAGAGGTTGTGAGTAGAATCTTGGGTAATTTGTTGAGATGTTTAGTTGGAAATAAGCTAAGCAATTTGGATATGGTATTGGCACAAGCTGAGTTTGCATATAATAATTTTGTGAATAGGGGTACAAGAAAAATACCTTTTGAAATAGTTACTAGAATGCAGCCTAAAGAAATATCATATTTAAGGGATATTCCTAGTAAAGAGAAGAGAAGTGTTGAAGGAGAAGAATTTTCTAATTTTATGAAGTCTTTGCATAAGAAAGTGAAGTTAAAGTTGGAACAAAGTAATAAAAAGTATAAGCCAAGTGACAATAATTCAAGGAGACATCATTTTTTTGAAGTTGGTGATGAGGTGATGCTTTATTGGAAGAAGGGAATATTTTTTGTTAAAATATACAATAAGCTGAAAATGAAGAAGTTTGGACCTTGTAAGATCTTGAGGAAGTTTTGTAGTGGTAATTCTTATCAAGTTAAGTTACTTGATAACATTGATATATCTCCTCTATTCAATGTTGTTGATTTACATAAGTATCATAAGTTAGATGATGAAGTTCGTGTACTAGAAGATTATCCTTAGAAGTAGATTGTTGAGGTTGAATAGATATTGGATCAAAGAATTCCCAAACACACAAGAGAAAATATTACTATGAATGTTTGGTGAAGTGGAAGACTAGACCCGTTGAAGATGCTACATGGATTTCTCAATTTGAGTTGGATTCAGCTCAGTTTATGACATCTCAATGATTTAGGAGAATCATTTCTTTCAACCCTAGTTGTTTAATGTAGAAGAATCATGGGTTTCCCTCCTTTCTCATATTTTTTCATTATTAATGTTAGTGCCAAGTTCTAGTAGTTGTCGAGCTACAATTTATACCAAGTTGTTAAGTTTTAGCCAAGTTGTCCAGTGTTGACTAAATTATTCAATGTTGGTCGAGTTGTCTAGTATTGATTGAGTGCTTTGGTGGTTGGTTATTGTTTCATGTATCAAGTGAACCTGATATTTGTTGATTCTCAATTCGTTCTTTGATCGAGTTTGTCTATGGTTGATTCTTAGTGTCAGCCAACTTGTGTATATAATTTGGATCATGAATTTAATGAATGGATTTTATCTTGGGATGTGTGTAGAACATTTTAAGGTTGGCCTTCTATTATTTAAAGATCTAGAATCTTCTATAAACTATTTTGGTAAGTATAAATAGGGGTGTTTCAGTTTAGGTTAAATATCATTTACAGAGTCTAAATTGGAATGCAAAGGAGAAGAGTTGGAAGGTTGAATTAAGGACCTGTAAAAGTTCCAAGTCAAGGATTTATTACATCTTTTTCATTGTAACCCAAAAGGCCTTACAACTAGGGATTTATGTTGATAATTGGATGATTTAATAGAAGTATTTTGTTGTATCTTCTTTCATTTGATTTTTTCTCTATGTTGTTTGCTTCTATTGTGTTTACTCGGCAAGGTGATTAGATAGTTAGGTGTGCCTTTGGCCCTAGCTATTCCATTCCCTCCTTGCATCAAAATAACAAGCACATGAACCATTTGACATAATTCCTCATTTTTTAGTTCGCAATATTAAGGAAATTCTTTATTTAGTTAGGGAGGAGAATGTACATGTCTTGTTTTGTTCAACATTCACACACAAAGGAAGTTGATTTATGGATGTGATTCCTAAAATTGAAGTCACTTAGCCATTGGATGATACTTGGAATGGTATAGCATATATTTATCATAATCTTAAAGATAGAGCCTATGGTTTATAAACATCAAGATGTTCCTCTAATCCTTTATAATGTGAGTCCATGCTTGAATACTTCATCCCACGATGGGAGATTCCTTAGTAGCTTGAAAAATCTATACATTGGAGCCTTTGATGTTATAGTTTGTGCAAGATAGAACCAATTTTTGGTGTGCTATTGAGGAAATTGATTTCATCATGCAATATAGATATGTTTCTCAAAAATATTCATAACATAAGTGTTACAATCAATAACTTGAACTACTCCTTCAATATATTTGGTGAAAAGACCCCCTTGGATAGAAATATATTTGAAAGAGGAACAACTCAATATGGAGCTCATTTCATATCAATGCAGTGTCTGGATCTAGTATTGGAATGTATGAAAACTTACCATCCAAATACTAGAGAATTCATTGCACCACCTAATAAAGTGATCATTCATTTGGATCTTCTTTCTAGAGCCATTTTTTTTTCTATCAGAGAAAAATATTCCAACATAGATATAAGGATTGTAACAGAGTACAATGTTGCAAGTCAAATTCAGTGTTTGAACATCGTTGCCAAGTCATGGTTCAAAAAGCTAAGGAAAGGTAAATCTCAGTTAGAAAAGTGCATCCAAAAATCATTACTAAAGGAAGATGCAAAAAATATGGTAATCCTTCTGAGTAGAATAATTGGACTTAGAGACTCGCATGAGTTTGAAGGTTGTATGTTTTATTTTATCAATGTGGCTTCTGATGGGTAGATGTAATGAACCCAAATTGGGGGTCCATCATTTATCTATGTCTTTCCTTTTCTATAAATTATTTTTCCCTATTTTTCTCTGGATGGTTTGGATATTTCTATCCAATTCCGTATGATACCCTTTCAAAGTTACTACTCCACATATATACATTTTAATAGTAAAAGACACATCTTTTCATAATAATAATTATATTATATTAATAAGCTTTAGTTAATATATTATATTAATAATTATATTCTAATATATATTAATTTAATAATATATATCAACTATACATTATTATAATTCATTATTAATATAGTATTGTTACATCGAAATATATCTTAGTAATCATAATATCATTATATTATATTATTATTATTTCATTGATTATATCATAATACGTTATACATAATATGACATTATTATATGATTATAATATAATATTGAATTTATAAGTCTAATATGATTATAAAGTATTATAGGATTATAATAGTGTTACTTATAATATTATTATAATACTTTTACTAATATAGTATTGCTATATTAAAGCGTGTCTTTATCATTATTTATTATTTCATTCATATTACTATTATAATTTGACATACTATAATTATTATAATATTACTTATAGCATAATATTATTATTTAAATTTCTTGCCAAAATGGGGGCATCACAGTCCTCCCCTCTTAAATTTTCTTCTCCTCAAGAAAAATCAATCATAGATACAAAGATATTTGTATATAAAGCCTAAAAGATTTATAAAATATACATTTTAATAAATGAAAACACGAATAAAACACGATGTAGATAGATGAAGACACGAAGTATACACGATGTAGGCACATCATACTTAACCTTGATTAGATCCCAAAAATTAACAATGCGTAATGACTATACTTCTTCATTAGGCTTATGAACCCTGCAACCACAAAATAAGCATTAGTACATCCATATAAATATATATAAACTTCAAAGAAATTTGAATAATAATTAGTTAATTCAAGCCAATTCCATACTAAGCCCAAGAGCAGAACTTTGGCCCCCTTGGCCTCAGTGGTAGGTGTTAGGCATCCACACGAGGTGGTCTACTTAGTGGATTGCTTGTTTGGCTAGAAAGGTTCTTGTGAAAAGGAGCCATTACTATCTTTCCCTTAACTAGCACTACAATAGGGTGTTCTCTCCCGATTGTAGACTCCATAGGAAAGTGGTAGGGTTCCTTTTTCTTATTTACATAATATTTTGGAAGGAATCTTTCTCTCTCTCCTTATTATGATCATCATAAGATGGTAGATTTAAGGTGTAGAGGACGCGTGAAACAAACTCCAAGCATATCTGACAAGTGCTCAAAATTACTCCACCTCTCCCTCCACCAACTCCCTACCTTAGGATATCATAATGTGGATGAGAAGATGAGTATTAAATTTAATTTACTTAGTTCATTTGAAAGATTTCTTCTTATAGTACACAATCAACTTTCTCTCTCCTTGTTACGATCATCTTGATGGTAGAATGACAGTGCAGAGGGCGTGTGAAACAAGCTCCAAGCATATTCGACAAGTGCTCGAAATTACTCTGCCTTTCTCCCCACCAACTCCCTATCTAAGATTACATAATTTTGGACAAGAGATAGAATCTTTGTACTATAATTGAAATGTATTCTAATTACTATGTTTTCCTTAAATTGATATTTATTTATATTTCATTTTTTTCATTTTCATATATATATATATATATATATATATATATATTTCATTTATATTTTATTTTCATATATTCTTTTTATTTTGTAACTAGAATCATTGATAGATTATTCAATATTCTTCACAATAACAAATGTGTCAGTAATAAGAAAGACACTAAAAATTATCTCTTAATAAAACATATGAAGAAGATATAAACTTACCTCATTACCATACCTTATTACCATTATGTGTTTGAAGTGGTGATTTGGGAGTATGACATAATCCTCATATCCACTTCCCACATTAAAGTCTCTTATCTAATGTTGATTAGTATGGGGCATAGACCAACTGAGTTGGGAGTGACGAGTGACAACGGTCTTTTAAAACTTCATTTCTTAGTTGATTTTTCCTCCCCTTTATTTAATTTTCTTTTTCGAAGACATGCATGTGTTTCACCTTTTATTATAGGGTTCTCCCTTTTCCTTTCTTTGACCTTATTCAATACTTCTAAAAGATATGGTTGCCTCAGCTACTATTACCATATAGATACCTCCTTATTTTCTACCTTTCTTATAGCATAGCACACATAAAAATAGTTACACTTATTATTGTTTCTCAAAAATGATCAATGGTATATTAATTGGGTCCCATCCTTGGCTCGATCACCTTTATTTTCCTTACTAGAACAATATCTTCTACATGAGACTACTATTTAATTACGTGGTGGGGTCAGTCTCCACGTACCCCACGGTTTCCATTCATGTGGTCTTCCACATATGACATTTGTTAAAACCTTTGATGTGGGCTGTTACGTCAAATTGGTACAAATATTATCCTTTATTTTCAACCAGACTTTGCCTAGTCATGCTTTATCTCCATCTCAATGAGGGTTTACATAGCAAATGATTTGATTCTACCACTCTTCATGAGTATGTTTGCAGCCTCTGTGATCGAAACAGAGAAATATTTGGCCACCTCATTGAACGTGAGAGGTGATCATTTGAATCACTAGTGTTCCTGCCTTAGCCATGTAACAAACGCTCTCTCTCCCCTTAGTTATGATGACGTGAGCTTCTATAAATCAACTACTATCCAATTCAAGTTACAGATTTTCACACAAATCAAAAAAAGGATACAAGCTCGACCATGATCTAGATCTGGATTGTAGGTTTCAAAAATATCTGTAAAAAAATGTTATCTGTATCCAACAATGGAGATGGAGCTTTCCTTGCAATGGTATTTTCGATGTCTATAAGTGACATATAATCTATGATATACTGTAGGATTATGAATAATAGTATTACCAACAACCATAGTAATTCTTCTCAAGAATATGCTCCAAAGTAGGGCTCAACCTAATAATTATTGGAGGAAAGTATTAAGGCATTTTTACACTTTCGACTAGATGAATTGTGCCTCCCCAATGTTCATCTTTAGCGGCAGCATTGGTAGTATACAAGAGATGTTTTCTCATGAATGGAGATTACAAAACTAAGATGTTTTCTCCTTGCATGTTTGCCAATTTTGATGGATGATTTGGTTAGATGTTTAAGCTTGTTGACTTTGTTTCACCATGTGACAAGCAATTGAATATTCCTATAGAGGTTTGTCTTTCGATAATGTAGAAGAGACTGGCAATATTTTCCATTATATTTTTACGAAATATTTCCATTTTGATTGTTGGTGCTTCCAAGATCATTGTACATAATCTAGATTAGCTACATGTTTAATGAATTATCATTTGATATATTGTTTTTCATTATTATACACAGGTTGGCAAGATCATGGCTCTGATACCATTTGTAATGAACCCAAATTAGGGGTCCATCATTTATCTATATCTTTCCTTTTCTATAAATTATTTTTCCCTATTTTTCTCCGGATGGTTTGGATAATTTCTATCTAATTCCATATGATACCCTTTCAAAGTTACTATTCCACATATATACATTTTAATAGTAAAAGACACATCTTTTCATAATAATAATTATATTATATTAATAATATATTTATATTAATAAGCTTTAGTTAATATATTATATTAATAATTATATTGTAATATATATTAATTTAATAATATATCAACTATACATTATTATAATTCATTATTAATATAGTATTGTTACATTGAAATATATCTTAGTAATCATAATATCATTATATTATATTATTATTATTTCATTGATTATATCATAATACGTTATACATAATATGACATTATTATATGATTATAATATAATATTGAATTTATGATTATAATATAATATTGAATTTGATTATAAAGTATTATAGGATTATAATAGTATTACTTATAATATTATTATAATACTTTTACTAATATAGAATTGCTATATTAAAGCATGTCTTTATCATTATTTATTATTTCATTCATATTACTATTATAATATGACATAATATAATTATTATAATATTACTTATAGCATAATATTATTATTTTAATATTATTTATTAATATTACTTTATATAAAATATTTATTATTATTATTTAAATTACTTGCCAAAATGGGGACATCACAGTAGAAACACATTGACTAGGTAGACATTATTAGTTATACCATGCATAAAAAAAAAATAGAATTCCAAGCTAATGATTACTTCTACATGGATTCTTACCTCTTCTATGTTGTTTCAAGTGTAAAATGTTGGCTTGGACTTAATAGACAAGGTATATAGGATGGTGTAGCTATCATTTACAAACATCTACCTTAGCTACAATATGAAAGTAGCCTACACCATTTTAGGAGACTGAATGATGCATTCACGATTTTGACAAAAAAGGGGAACTTCAAGGAAACATAAGACTCAATTTTTTTTGGAAGCACCAGTGGAAGCCAAAATGTATGGAAGTTCATACAGTTTCCAAAGTTCACTTACATCTAGTTGGCCACTTATGATGAATACCCCCTTATGCTACACTAGTTTTTTTTATGATAAACTAGTGTTGATCAAGATGTGTAGGATAATCGGTCAAATGAATAATCTTTGCAAGAGGAGGAGGATAAATGATATATATTTTCCTATTGGAATTGAAAATAACATGTGTGATACTACAACAAATGTGAGCAACATAAAGAGATCCATTTCCAAGATTAATATATACCCTTTACACTACGATATTTCCTTGTGACACTAAATGCTATGAAATCAATTAATTCAAGGTAGCTTTTTTCCTTGGTCACTTCTTGGCTCTAGAAGGCCTTTGGAAGATTCTAAAAGTTATTTGAACTTGGCAAGTGAGATTGGATGTGGCTTACAATAAGACAACTAATAGATTTCAAAGTAGATATTGATGGGATAGACATTGGAGATGATGAAGGTTCATTGATTGATCCTTTCTACTATAATAAGATTAAATTGTTATAACTTCCACCAATTGATTGGTCTATTCAAGAGTTTAAACTTTTGAAGGAAAGAGCCACCTACATCATCACAAGAATATAGGTGTGGGCGAGTAAAATGAGGATATAAAATACAATTGTGAGATTTCAAAGTAGAGGGGTCAATCATACCAAGAGAATCAACAATCAAGGAGAATAATCTCATATGACATCTAAAATGAATTTGAATAATAAAATGTAGTAACTGAATGCAAGTGGTAATGGTGATGACAAAGATAAAAATTAGCCAGTTGATTTATCTAAACCACATGATGTTGAATTTAGAGTCAAAAGAAGAAGGTCAAAACCAAAGGGTAAAGATGAAAAGGTGAATCAAGAAGAAGATAAACCCTATGAGAATGTTCAAAAATATCCTTGAGATGTTGAATAATCTATTCTAACTACTACTTCTCTTGGAATAGTTGTTTCTTGTCAAAACTTTTCTCCGCCTAAGATATCATTGATGGACATCACACAAATGGATAGCCAACTATCTAATGTAAAAGATGTAATGGTGATCACTAAAATGAAGCAGATAATATCCAAAACCTCTGCACCCTCATGACTAAGAGAATTTTTGCAAAGGAAAAAAATGGTGGTCCAAGCGATCTCTACTTTTTTTGATATGATTTTCAATGTTTCATCCAAAAACCTCCTGAAGTGAAGAGAACCAAGGTGATTTCTAGGATGTTCATTGATAAAACTTTAGGTAACTTATGTCTAGAAAAAATGATGCCACTAAAAAAGAATAAAGTGGAATAAGCCATGCAATCATATCTCAATTTGAGTAAAGTTAATCTTATTCCATCAAGTGTGGAACAATATTTTAAAAACTTTGAGTTGTGTGCAAAACAAATATTATAGAGGGGAAAGAAGGAAAGGAAGTCAAAGGAACAAATAAAAGAGAAGTTGAAAATTTCAATATCATACATTAGCTCAATTAGCAATTCTTCCAATGCCGAAGAGATTATTACTTCACTACCTCTTATGGCTTGAAGGTATTCTTGGTCACACCATAGTAGATAAAGTAAACAACAAAAGGTCTCAATGTATGATGATTGAAGAATGGGTAAATATGACGATAGAAGATGCTTTGAAGTTGATAAATAGAGAAAAGGAAATATGTAGGAAGATCATTTTATAGGCATAAGAGATGTCTAAAGAGCTCAAAATCTGAAAGGAACATAAGGCCTCATGGCAAGGACTACCCAATGAATTGTAGGAGGTGTCAAAGGTGGATGTGAATAGTTTAATTCTTGAAAAGTTTATTACTGACCCAAATGATAATCAAGTGCACATATGAAGTAAGAGTATCAACTAGAAATTAATAAATATCAGTAGATGGATGACCCAATTTGACAAGTTGATAGTTGTGTCTGAACAAACAAAGATAAAAGTATTGAATGAAGTGGTAATAATTATTGTAAGTGGAGTGATAATGAGTGATCTTCAACATGTGGATTGTTAGTTTCTTCTTTATTATTTTAGTGTCATGATTCATTCAAAGATAGAGAATCAAGTGTAAGATGTTGAAACTATGATAATGACTATTCTAGTCTTAGTCAAACTGAAGGATTACAACATTTCAATATATCAGAAAGAGTTAGAAGAAATCTAGGATAAGTACTTCATAGAGAAAATCTAGATGGAAAATGTGTTCATTCCAAATTATGATTCAATGGTGGCAATACTAGATCCCTACATGGATTTCAAGAATAAATATATCACATCTTGACAGATAGATTCTAGTAGCTAGGAACTTTTATGATTAGATGTATATTTCATGTTCTTTTCAATGAATTTTAGCTTCAGTCATCTTTGTAGATGTTTTCCTTGTATAGGTTAATTTTTATAAGGTTAACTAATCTCGCCAAAATCACATAATTGGGAGGTAGTTATTAACTGTGAAGGAGTAGTTCTTAATATATATGTCTATATGATGAAGGGTGCTCCTCTTAGTACCATAAATAGATAACAGAAACAAAGAATTAACAAAAAATTGTGAGAACAAAATATGGGCTTCTTATTATTTTTGTAAATGCAGAATTATAGAATTTTGAATTACAATATGCTAACCCACATGGACACCTTCATTAGAGTAATCTACAAGACAAAGTTGTGAACTATCACCTAGAGCTATTCTAGGCAATGTATGGGTATTTTTTAAATAGGGAATTTTATGCCTCCCGAGAAGGTTCTAGACAATCAAACTTAATAACAAAGGCCGAAAGACCCTAACAATACATAGAGTCAGAAAAATATTTTTTTAATATTTATTTTGAATGTTTTGGTCAGCCCAACTTTGGAAATCCATAAATTTCAAACTATTGCTTCAATTAGCTATTATAACTACTTTTCAAAATTCTTAGCTCCTAGTCTATAGACTCAAATTCGTGCAAGTGCCCATGCCTCAAGTTTGTGTTCCATATTAGAACAAATGTAGGCCCCAAGAAATATGGTATGGATGCACCTACTTCTGAATCCTGAGATTCAACTTTGTGACCATATTTTTGGACACTAGATTTTCAGTACTTCCAACATCAATGATAACATTACAACACTTATCTACACATTTGCACCTAGTGTGAAATAAAACTCCTCCTTTGATCTGGTTCATTCTCTCCACTCAACAAGACTCTCATATTCACTAGGACTTCTCCCCTTTCAACATCTTTAGAATGGGATCATTTGGCATCTTCTTCAACATGCACAAATCTAGCTTGGCCTATTATTGTCTGATCTATCATTCCTTTGTGTTGGGAGCATTCAAATACTCTATTTCCTTCTTCTCCATAGCGAAAATATTTTCCATGAAAAACTCCTCTTCTAGATCCTTGCCCTTTGCCTGTTCTTATTTGGTTTTTATTGTTCTAGTCATGGAAATGATTGGAATTATTTCTCCTCTAGTTCTAATTGCTACTACTAGCCTCATTCTTGTTCTTTTGATTATCATTTTGGCCTCCACAAGACCATCTACCAGATCTTCTACTGTGACCTCTTCAACTATTCTTGTTATCATATTTCTTTGTCAGCTTCTCATCAACTCTTAGGGAAAATTGGTATGCCTCCCACTACTAGTCATTCAAACCAAAAGTAGCTCCTCTTGAATGATTGGCCTTAATCCATTAATATAAACAACTACTTTCTCCTTATCATATTTTACATAGCCACTTCTTATGAGAACTCAATATAACTCCTCAATATACTCTTGAACAAATATTCCTGCCAACTTCAACCTATTAGAAACTTACAATTGGAAAAAATGTTCTTTTTTCATTGATGTCAAATCTATGGATGAGACATATTACTACCTAATCTAAATATCATGTCTATTTGATTGATGAAGAGGAGTTGGGAGTTAATCATAACTATAGCACCTAGAGGAAAGGTTAAAGTTATGAAAAGGAAGTTAAAACGGATATTTGATTAGATAGAATTTTATTAAGCAACATAATTGTTTATGTCAACAAAGCTAAGCCAAGCTGAGTAAAAGAGTAATGCTAGTGTCAATTGAGCCATAGTTAGTGCCAATAAAATCTAGTGTTGACTGAGAAATAGCATTGACTGAGAAAGTTATTTGATGTCAAGCTAGAAAGTAATACAATAATGATTGAGTATTTTAGTGTTGACCAACTATTAGAATTCAATCATTGTCGAGTGATAGTAGACTATATAATTCAAAGAAATCATAAGGTCAAGCCAACTTAGTTGATTTCCTGGGAGATGTGAAAACATGTTGAGGATTAGATTGATCAATTGGATCATTAAATTGAAGGTAATGATTAGGTAAAGACCTAATAGAAGGATTCTAGAGAAGTTTATAGATAATGATCAAGAAGTTTTACAAATACATTGAATTGAGTTGAAGTTGATTGTAAAACCTAAGATATGTGGTGGATGTAGAAAATAGTAAAGCACAAATTGCCTATTTGAAAGGAGACTAAATCAATTTTTTGTTATTCGTGTATGAGTGAGTTCATATGTAGAGAAAGGTTGATCAAAAGAATAAAAGAGTGTGAATGCAAAGCTAAAGGAGAAATTTTATAGATGTGATGTTGTTATTGATAACTTATTTTGAGTAGAAAGCTTAAGTGTTGAGGAGAATTGTAGATTGATAGGTTGAAGGGTGTCCAAGAATATCAAGGTAAGAGATGAAATTGAAAGGCTTATCAGTGAGCCAACATAAGGAATGAATAGAGATATTAACCAACAAAAGTGAGTTGTAATCACACAGATCAAAACATATTGTTTTCTTTCTTATCATTGTGAACAATTTGTATTGAAATCCTTTTAACAGAGGTTGGCCTAATAGTCATTCAAAGACTTAATAGTCTGTGTAAATCCTTTAACTAGGTGACATTCTAAATGGAATAATCAAAGCCCTTTTACAAGGCCACTCCTAGCTGTGTGATTAAATCCTCTAACTAGGTTACATTTAATAGTGTATATTGTAAATCTTTAGTAGGGTTGGCTCTTAACATAGATCAATTTGAAAGAGTGAAAAAGAGTGACATGTCCCTGGTGGTTTTTCCCAAATTGGGTTTCCATGTAAAATCCTTGTGTCAAACTATGATGAATGTAGTATGAATGTTTTACATTGTTTGATGTTTTTCATTATGAAATACAAGTTAATTTAATGATAGTTTTATAGTATATATTGAGCAACAACAAGTTAAGAAGGATCAATTGATGTGTTTAAAGTGGTACATATAAACCTTGAGTAACTGATTCAAACCCCCCCCCACGCCCAAGTTATTCTAAACATTTCTAACAATTAGTATTAGAGATGAGTACTTACAGAGAAAATTTTGAAGGAACTTAAAGCTAAAGATCATGACAAACAAGAGACATGTACCCAAGTTGGATAAGGAGAACTTTCCTGCATGGCAAACCCTGATGAAGCTGCACATACCCAGTATTAGTGATGATACTATAAATTTTATGAGAAATGAATATGTAGAGGTAAAAACCACTCCTTTAACTCTTGAATAATTGAGACATAAGTTAGTTCATAACCAACTAATATTGGAGATTGCCTCAGTCCTAAGCTATGGCTAGTTTGATAACCTAATAGATTCAAATACTGCAAAAAGGATGTGGGATAGATTGAAAACCATCTATGGAGGTGATGACAATATACTAAGATCCAAAGAAGAAATCTTTAGAGGTAAATTTTATGATATGAGAATGATGGAAGGTGAGAACATAGTACAATATTGCATAGGAGCTAAAGAGGTAGTTAATGATATTCAAGGAGAAAATGGAACAATTGAAGATGAAATAGTACTCTACTCCCTATCTATGCCATTAGAGTTTCTACAATTCAAGAATTGAGATGTAGACCATGTAACAATTTGACTTTAGAAGGTGTAGTTGGAAGAATTTCTACTTTTGAGATGTCTAATTTTGATAATTACACACGTGATACCATTGAATCTACTTTCAAGTCACAACTGATTCTTCTTAAGAAGAAAGGAGAATATGTGAAGAGTGAAAGTTATAGTTCTGATGATAATATTGATAAACTTGAAGCCCTCATTACAAAAAGGTTTGGAAGAGGAAGACGTAAATACAAAGGTAAATTACCTATCATTTATTTTTCATGCAAAAAATTTGGTCATATTGTTGCTAGATGTCTTAATAGAGAAGATAAGGATGAATAGAAGGAAAACAAGTACAAAGGTAGAAGAGATGACAAATACTACAAAAGAAGAAAGGATAGAAAAGGTAAGAAATCTTGTTATATTACTGAAGAAAAGACTAATAATGAATCTGAGAGTAATGATGATGAAGTTTTTTATGTTTCTATGAATGAAGAGTTTGATGGAGATGAGAAAACTTCATTAATTTATTATTTGAACAAAAGTGATAGATGGATAATTAATAATGGATGTTCCAATCATATGACTGATGATAAAGAAAAAATTGAAGATAATGGTCCATACAATGGTAAATTTTTTTAATTTGGTAATGATATCCCATGTGTTATCAAAGGTAAAGGCACTATTCAACTGATTGACAAGATAACACGTGAAAATGTTTACTAGGTTTAAGGACTTAACTACAATTTATTGAGTGTTTCATAGTTAAACAAATCAAGTTACAGATTTTAATTTCACAAAAGGATGGTCAAGATAAATGATGGTTATGGTAAGCTAATTAGAACTGACAAGAAGACAAGAGGTAACTTATTCTATATAGACCTATTAGAAGAGACATGTATGTTTGCACAACAAGAAGATGATTGGTTATGGTATAAAAGATTGTTTCATGTGAATTTTGACAATTTGGTGAATATCAGTAAGATGAAGAAAGTAAGAGGATTTCCTAAACTAAAGAAGTTTGACAATGCTATGTGTAAACAATGTTAATTAGGAAAGATGACCAAGTCTAGTTTTGGGTAAAGCATATACTGCCAATAACATTTTGGAATTGGTTCATATTGACCTATGTAGAACCATTGGTCTTAAAAGTCACTACGAAGATCAATATTTCATTCTATTTGTGGATGACTACTCTATAATGATGATTGTAATGTTTCTTAAAGATAAATCTGATGCTTTTTAGTTATTCAAGTGATATTTAGCTAGAGCTGAAAAAGAAATAGGGAAGAGTCTAAAGTGTTTGAGATTTGACAAAGGTGTTGAATTCATCTCACATGAGTTCAACATATTTTGCAATGACAAAGGAATCAAAAGGAAGATGTCAGCACCAAGGACCCCTCCTTAGAATGGGATAATTGAAAGAAGGAATAGATCAATTATGGATTGTGCTAGACCACTAATGATCAATAAAGGTGTATCATAGAAATATTAGAGAGAAGTAGTGAGTACTATTGTCTATACCCTGAATAGAGTTCAAGTTAAGAAAGGTACACATGCTACACCTTATGAACTATGGTATGATTATGCTCCAAGTGTTAAATATTTCAAAATCTTTAGAAGTAGATGTTATATATTGAAAGATAATAGAGATGGAAAACTTGATGAAAAAAGTGATGAAGGCATATTCTTAGGCTACCCCATGAAAATAAAAGCTTATATGTATTTAAATTCTAACAGTAACAAAGTTGTGGAAAGTGAAAATGTGAGAATTGATGAGTTTCAAGAAAAAGGGTGACGCATCATATAATGAAAAACTCAAATACTATAGTACATTCATCTATGTGGATGATGAAGCTCCCAACACTCAAAATGAACAAACTAATCAAGCTATAAGTTGCCATCAAATAGGAAATGATACAATGGAAATGAAAATTACTAAGAAGCAGAGTGTGAATGGTGAGAAATAGATTGTGGATGCTGAATCATAGATAGGAAATGTTGACCATCAGATAGAAAATGTCGAGCATTCAAAACCTGAACTTGAATAAGAACAAGGAAGAGGAAATGAACTTGAGATTATTTTTCTAGAAGAACCTAAGCAAGAGCCAAAAAGAAAGCTACCCATATTAGAAAAATATGTGAGAAGACACCATAAACCTGATCTAGCATGTTCCCCATGTCGACAAAATTTCCCAACACCTCCCACTCCATCATGCCATCTCCCATTCCCCATCCAATTCATCTATTATTTTCATATCTAAAAAAACTAAAATTTTCAACTTAGCATAGAGTCCACTATGAGTTCAACTCATCTTAAATATGCACTTAGAGTTGCATCTCTTGAAATGGTTTTGAATTAAAAAGTAGCCAAGAAAAAGGGGATGGCCCTTAGAAGAGACAAATTGGCCTACAACTAGTAGATTACCACCAAACAAAAATATCTCCTATTGCTGGTAATCAAAGAAAAAATATCAAACCAAGTATCATAATAAAAGGTTTACAAGGCATCTTACTAATATTGCTTGAAATGATACTACTTAAAATGAAAAATTTATAAACATCAGAAATTATATCAACTAATTCATGAAGCAAGAAAAATAGAAGAGAGATATAATCATGGTGATACAAGCGATTTAGGAGAGGAAATTGATAATAGTAGAAAATACCATACCTCCCTTCTAGTGTAACATATTTCATCAGCACATAGAAAACTTCATTCCAGGGCTCTAGAAGTTTTTCCCACAAGAACCCTCAATGATGGCAAATGGGTTCTTCACCCTCCTGAAAGAAGCAATTAAGGCTAGCATCATATGCAACCCTAGTCACCTTCTACCATTTTCTCCCTTTCATTGCTAAGCCCATCACCAAAAAACTAATTTCCTCAAAAATCTAGGAAGTAATACCATTAAAAGTTACCTTTCCATCCTCCTAGGAATTAAAAAATTCATGGGAACAACTCTCATCAAAATTGTTTAGCACCTCCATGAATGGGAACAATCCCCCCTCTTTAAGAATGTACCAAATAAGGGCTTTATGAGCACTATAATCAATCATCAAAGGCTCAATACGTAAACAATCTCCCCCCATAGTTGTAACCTTCACCAGAATTCCCACTCTTTTCAAAACTCTTGACCAAAGGTAAATATTCAAAATGCAGTCACACTTATGTGAAAAAAAGAGTTGCACTAAGTACTCATAAAATCCTTTAATGTCATGAATACCCATGTCATTTCTTGGTTTAGTTATCATGTGCCAACTATCATTACCCCAAATCCATTTCTTTTCATCATTCCCAAGAAACCAAAACCTTTTGAAATTTGAATTATTGCTTGGTGTCAATTATGAAGATATGAGCAAGAAAATCATAAAAAATAAACATAGCTCATACTTCAATATGCTTTCCCTTTTGAACTAGACAAGTTTATTATTGGGAGTACCCATAACATCATTCCTTCTCAACTATCAATAGTGACCTAGACTCATTAGTCTACTCTACATTGAGATGTCACTAAGATCCACAAAATCTATCTTGCTAGACACAATCATGGTATATTATCTTTATTTAGTAAAAGTTTTACCAAATTTGGTAACACTCTAATTTCTCTTTAGCATCACAAGCCATGCACTCTTAGTCCCAATGCCACCATCTTCTCTGCCACCACGTTATCCTCCTGAAAAATATGCTACAACACAAATCTTTCCAGGATGGCTAATAAATGTCAAATATCTTCTATCATCCTTTTGATTACCCATTTGTCTTTCATGTTTCCTTTCACAGCTTCTATAATTAATTTTGAATCACCTTCAATCTTCACATTCCCATCTCGCACCAACAACCATTTTCACGACCCAAAGGAGTGCCATAGCCTCTGCAACATTATTCAAAACTTTACCTAGATTACAAGCATAGGCTAGAAGCATTATGCCTTTTCTTTCACTAACTATACCCCCTCCAGTCGAACCCTCCTTTCTCATAGCTCCATCAAAGTTAAGCTTTACCCTATTCTCCTTAGGGGGCCTATATCTATTTATTTTTCTAGCAAGTGGCTTGGATTTTTCAACCTCCATGAATCCTTCTTCAAGATTCTAGTTCCTAGTAATCTTTTGTTCAGTCATAATGGGGTGAACTAATGGTTTCCTTTACTT
The DNA here is from genome assembly GCA_028749045.1 of Cupressus sempervirens. Taxonomy (NCBI): domain Eukaryota; kingdom Viridiplantae; phylum Streptophyta; class Pinopsida; order Cupressales; family Cupressaceae; genus Cupressus; species Cupressus sempervirens. The sequence continues at coordinate 337,670,471 of CM053785.1, forward strand.
GCAATTCTTCATATTATGCATAATCATCTTGTATATTATACCTGTAACAATCTCCTCACTTCTCTCTTCATTTATGAAGGCCTTTTTGTTTCTCTCCTTCCAAATGCCCCAGTATACATGGGGTGGGATCACTTTCCACAATTGGATAAGGTGAGGGTGAAGGAACGAGCATTGCCAATTCTTGGAAAATTGAAAAATTCTATTATCAAACACCCAAACCATCTCCAACATATATAAAAACTTACCCCATATGTTAATAGCAAAGATACAATCTAAGAACAGACAAGGGATACTTTCTTAATCACCTTTACAAAGGTAGCATCTATTAGGTAATTAGAATCCCCTTTTTCTTAGGTTATCAATGCTAAGGATATTCCTATGCATGGAGACCCAACAAAAAATATTGACCTTTGAAATTAGGTGGCTAAACCAGATATTCCTCTAGTAGTTAGGCTACATATCTTTCTAAAAAATCATCCTATAAGCATAACTAAAAAAAAATTCCCCAAATGAGGTTGCCTTCCAAGTGAAGGTGTCATCCTGAGCCACCCCTGGTATTTTGTATTATTTGAGGAGTTATGCCAATTCCTCCACTAAATTTCCACCATATAAGTAACCTTGTTGTAATTTTATCTTTTTCCACCTCCTCCCTGGTCCAAAGAAATTCATCACTATACTTCTAGCTTACAACTGGAGGCATTCTCTAAGGATACCAAACTTCGTTCAAACTAGGGTTTTCCCCACTAACCAAGTATCCTCTCAAAATTTTACATAGCTACCTTCTCCCACCAACCACTTCAATCCTTTCCTCAATAAACTTCTATTTTTTAATATTTTACCCCAAACCTTGGACCCCATAGGAAGGTCATTTCTCCAAATGTAGTGGATAAAATTCAAATTTCCCAGATACTTAGCTTTTAAGATCTTACACCAGTTAGCCTCATTCTTCACTAGTTTTTAACCAAAATTAGTTAGAAGAGCATATTTCAAGCCAAAAATCTTTCTAATACCTAAATTTCCTCTATTTATTAGTCTAAACATAGTGTCGCAACTTGCCAAGCTTAGTCTGTTCTTCTTTTCTCCCCCAAACCAAAGGAAGTTTCTTTGGATTTTCTCTAGTTTCTCCACCATAACCTAAAAGATTTTGAACAAGGAGAGGAAGTAAACTAGGATACCTTGAAGGGAGGAAGTTAAAAGTCAGAGTTTACTTGCATTACTCAAGCTTTTACCTTTTCACCCAATCAACTTCTTTTGATATTTTCCAAAATGATATACCAAAAGTGGTTATTTAACTCTTTAACAATCAAAGGAAGCCCTAGGTACTTATCAAGAAGGAAGAAATTATTACAACCCAAGATATTTATCACTCTTCTCTAGATATACAACTCAATGTTGAAGAAGAAAACCTTAATTTTATCCAAGTTAATTTTCTGGCCCACATTAACTTCATAGATATCTAGGATATGCTTCCATGCTTTTGCTTCTACCACTAAAGAGTCACCACTAAGAAAAGTGTCATCCACAAATTGTTGTATCACCTTTGTCAGGAGGGAGGTAGTAGGTTTAATGCCTTTAATCTCTCCTCCTTCCACCTTTCTCAAGAAGGCTCTTCCCAACACTTTTACAACAATGATGAATAGATAAGGAGATATAGGATCTCGCTATCTTAGACCTCTTTCCCCACTAAAGTTTCCCTAGGATGAACCATTCACCAAGACTGAGTAGTTAATAGTCTCAACCATCAATCTAATCATTTTAATAACTCCTTGAATAAAACTAATTTTTTCCATGACTTCATATAGAAAATTCCAATTAATCCTTTCATAAGCTTTGGGAATATCTAACCTTGAAGCCATACCTAGATTACCACTCTTCTCCATAGAGTGTAGTACCTTATGAGTTTTTATAGCTACATCAAAGATCCAATGGCCTAGGACAAACCTATTCTAAGTTTTCCCAATAAATTTGTGCAGAAGCAACTTTAGAAGATTCACCATTAACTTAGAGAATATTCTATAGGTGGTGTTACAAAGGCTAATAGTTCTGAAATCAGAAAGAGCCCATGGGTTCTTAATTTTTCGGACAAGAACTATGAACATTTTATTAAGATGCTTTAGTAACTTCCCAAACCTAAAGAAATCACATGCAACTCTAACCAGATCAACCTTTATAATCTCCCAAAAGTCTTGAAAGAAGGATGGGAGGAAACCATCAGTTCCCAAGGACTTGTAAGATTTCATAGAGAAAACAACTCTGTGAACTTCATCCTTAGTGACCAGATATGTGAGTTTATCATTTTCCTCCATTGAGATAACATTAGACATGGATTCAATTAGTCATTACCCATCCTCCTTATTGAAGTCCTTATGCTCCTCCTTATAAGAGTTTTTGAAGTAACTACTAGCCCAACTTCCAATCTCTTAAATTTTTGTTAACTTTATATTATTATTATTTATCACAACATCAATAGTGTTTCTCCTTTTATGGTTAGAGGTGGATCTATAAAAAAATATTGTATTTTTGTCTCCCAACTCTAGACGTAAAACTCTCAATCTTTTCTTCTAGAAAGTTTCCTCTCTGTTGATTGTGTCCTTTCACACCCTCCTACAATTTTCCTCTTCTAGAATCATATCTTCAAAAATCAAGTCCTCCTCCACCACCTTTAGGATCTCTCTAGTTTCCCTTCCACATCCTTCTTTTTCTTAAATTTATCTCCAAAGAAACTCTATTTCCATGGTCGAACATTCCTTCTCACATTATCCAGTTTAGCAGAGAGCCTAAACATGGTGATTCCTTCAACATTTATACCCCACCATTCCTCCACTCTAGAATAGAAATCTAGATGAGATTGCCACATTATTTCATATCAAAAATGTCTTGGGCCCCCCTATAATGCCTCTTTCTAGTTAAAAATTATTAGGTTGTGATTCGAGACTATTTTGGGTAATCCTCTTAGAGTAGAAGAAGTCATCCCATCCCAATCACCTAGGACAAGGAGTTTTTCCAGTTTGTCTTGAATAAGGTCAACCCCCTTCCTATTATTCAACCAAGTAAACATGATGCTTCTTCTCATCTCCATATCTATCAAGTTATTTTTATTAATGAACTCTATCAAATCCTTTATAGTATTAGTAAAATCCACCATTCCACCAACCTTCTTAGATGGGTACAATGTTCTTGGAATGGGATAGGAAATTAGACAACTCCTCCTAGAGATGACATCTTCCATGACTTGAATTTGGAGCATACATGCTAATGGCATTCAAGGAATTCTCATCTTTCTTATGCTCTGTAATAAGGTAATGTTTAGAATGATAGATTAAACTCCCTTTACCAACACTAGGGTTCCAAAAGGTAGCTGCACCTCCTAACACTCCCTTTACTTCACTGTAACAAAAATTGGCCCTTAGCCAAATATAACTTGCAACACTTTCTAGGTTAGCCATAGTCACTTTGACTTCCTAAATTAGACTTGGATATCAAGCCTTATATTAGATAGCTACTGCTGAAGTGCAAACTACTTCTAATGGTTGTTCAACCCCATAATATTCCAAGATAGAATAGTCATTTTCTACCCTTGGCCTTAGACTCTAGGGTAGGTTTCTTTCCCCTAGCCACCTTCCTTGCCATTTGATTTGTTCTTCTATTTTTCTTCCTTGTTTTTCCCACATCCAACTTTATCTCCTTCCCATCTTCCAATTTCTTTGAACTCTTGTCCATGTTCACTAAGTTTTCCATTTTCCCTCCTCTTCCTCAAGTGGGGAAGTAGAAGTAGTGGGTTTATCCATTAACTTGGTAGCTGGGGGAAAATAATCACACTAGCTAAGTGCATGGACCACCTCTTTTTCTTCCAAGTCTTTCCCCTTTACTTCTAAAATCTCTTTACATTTATCCTCCAAACCCCCACACACTTCCTCGATCACCATATTCCTCATGGGGTTTTTTAGAAGATCCTAAATTCCTTGCAAAAAGGGGAAATGATCTCGCACATCAATATCAACAATCTCACCTTCCTCCACCATTCCTAAAGGCCCCCTTGGCTTCATAGTCTTCTCTAAGAGCTCGATAGATTCAATCACCCTTATATATTCCCCATTAGATGGTACTAAATCCACCACCTCATTACCCTTGACAAGACCCTCTAGAGGTACTCCTTCCTTAGTCACCTTTCCTCCAACCTCTACCTCCTCATTTTATTTTGGTAAGTTCTCTACTTAGAGGGCTTAGAGGGCTTAATTTTCTTCTTAAATTCAACAAACAGATACCCAAACATTGAACAATTCTAGTAGAAAAACCATGCATTCTCATAGACAATGGGTTGAACCTTCTTCCCCCACTTAGAACTAAGCACAATGGTCTTAGATAGTATAGTACCAATCACCACATTCACACTAAACCTTGCAAAAACTAGTCTAGACTTCTGGAGAATAACCATGTCCATAGGAACAAAGTGTCCAAAGGATTTTCCTATTGACTTAAGGACCCTTTCATCCCAAAACTCCAAGGGGAGGCCTAGGAGTCTAACCTAGATAGGACCCAACCTATTCAATTTTGTCATTGGGTCCAAAGTAGGGTACCATTTAGCCACCATCATGCTGTACTTTCCATAGTACCATGACCCAGCCAAAAACATTGCCATATCTTCTACCACCATAAATTCAAAGTAAAAGAGAAGAGCCCCCTAGACATCACTAAAACAACCACACACCTTTTCACCTTCCAATTCTGACCTACCCACTTCCTAACAATCTCAATCAATGGTTAGAAGTCCATAAACTGACCAACTAGGCATAGTTTTAGGTTGGTAGACACACTATCAACCAAGCTATCCAAAATAAAAATTTCTAGCTCCTCCTCACCATTGATCACCTTGGGCAGTTCTAGTGGCACTTGAGTCATTTTCTCTCCTAGGACCATGTCCTCCCATCCTTGAGTCACAAGAGGGCACATGAATTTCTCTTGACCAACCATAGGAAGCATTATAGACTCAATAGGGTCCCCATTAGAAGGACACTTAGGATCCACCCCTCCCTAGAAGCTCCTAATTGAGGCCAAAACCAGTTACAGATCTAGGAAAATCACTAGGATCTAGTCCATCTCTGGGGGACCATCCCCGACCATCAAAATTCAAACAATAGGAGAGTGGGAAAAGTGTAAAAATGTTGCAAGGGTGTTCTTGTTGACCACAAGACATCAATTGTTTGTTTGTTTTGACATTGAAATGTTTCTTTTAGTTAGTTGTTATTATTTTTCCATTCAAAATTTAGATTTATTAATACTAGCAATTGCAAACTCTTTTGTGCTTGCAACGATAAGTTGATAGGTGCTCAATAATAAAATTATTTTTAAAAATATAATCTTACATGAAAAAATTAGAGTTTAATTAAGTCTATACCCTCCGTGATCTCGACTAAAGTGAATGAAGAGCTTGTGTAGATGGTGACTGAGGAGGAAGTCCACAAAGTTGTGTTTTCCATGAAAGTATATAAATCCCCAAGTCCTGATGGTTTCCCACTAGCGTTCTTTCAACACTTTTGGGAGTTAATCAAGTTAGATCTCCTTCAAGTGGCCCGTGACTTCTTTTGGACTAAAAATCCTCAAACAACTCAATAAAACCTTCATTGCTCTAATTCCCAAGGTGAAATACCTAGAGGTTCATCTAATTTTAGACCAATTAGCCTTTATAACACAACCTACAAGATTTTCTCTAAAATTTTGGTGAATAGGTTGAAACCGCTTGTACATAAGTTTATTGGGAAAACCTAGATGGGTTTGTCTCAGGACAACAAATCCTGGTTGCTGTAATAATGATGCATAAAGTTTTTCACTCTATGAAGAAAAGTGGTAATCTTGGTATTGCTCTAAAATTGGACATCTCTAATGTTTACGATAGGGTTAATTGGACTTTTATGCATAATGTTATGGAGAGGATTGGTATAAGTTAGAAGGTTATTAGAATGGTAAAATCAATGGTGGAAACTATTAACTATTCTGTGATGGTTAATGGGACATCATGGGGAAATTTGGGGGGGAGAGAGGACTGGGTAGGGTGACCCTATCTCTCCCTACCTCTTCATTATAGTGGCTGAAGTTCTGGGGAGAGCGTTCATGAGGAAGTGGGATGGGGGATAATCAAAGGGATTAAAATTTCATCCACCTTACCTTTAGAAGTGATCCAACAACTTGTGGATAACACCTTCCTTAGTGGGGAATCCTCTATGGGTGAAGCTAGAACTTGGAATTCAGTGTTGGAGATCTATGCTATGAATGCAGGATAAAAGATCAACTTTGACAAAAGTAAAGTGTTCTTCTTTAATTCCCCTCCAAACCTTCAACAAAGGATTATTAATATTCTTGCTTGTAATGTTACTGAGTTACTGAATATTTATTTGGGTCTTCCTTTAACTGTGAAAGAGGTTAGTGTCAACTTCTAGAATGACATTTTGGAAAGGATGGAGAAGAAGCTAATTGGTTGGAAAGGTAAAACTCTAAGTAGTGTAGGTAAATTGCAACTTCTAATCTCCTCTCTCTAAGGATTACTAGTGTACTTCCTATCCATTTTCAAGATTACTCAATGTATGGCCAATAAATTAGAAAAAATTCAATATAACTTCCTATGGTCTAGGGGAAGTGAGAAGATAAGATTAAACTTGGTCAGTTGGGATATAGTCTATAAACTTAAGCATAGGGGAGGATTGGGAGTGAGGAAGATGACTAATTTGAACAATGTGCTTCTCATAAAGGTGGGGTGGAATTTGATGAAGGGAGACTCTAATTGGTGTAATATAATGAGAGCTAAGTACCTTGGTAATCTTAATTTCTCTCACTATACTTGGAGAAATGATCTTCCTATAGGCTCTAATATATGGGGTAATATTGTGAGAAATAGAACCCTTCTGAGGGAGGGTGTAAGATGGCTAGTGGGGAATGGAAACTAGATCAATTTTTGGGAGGATCCATGGCTTATAGATAAATCTTTGTGAAGAATTTATTTTGGATCCCTTCAATATAATGTCCATGATATGGGGGGTAGAATGGTGGCAGATTATATTGGCTTGGGAAGAAAATGGAATAAGATGAGGTTATAGTGGAATGACTTGATAGGAAGGCCCTGACTGATGAATTGAATTCTTTGCTAGAAGAGTACATGATCTCAGGAAGAGATAGGACTAATGAGTTCATTTGGAGGGTCACCTTAGCTGGGGATTTATCAATTAAATCTACCTACAAGCTAATGTTTGATAAATCTCTTGAGCCTAATGATTGGGGAAATGTTTGGTTTAACCTTTTAATCTTGAAAATCAACATTTTTTGGTAGACCACTATCCATGGGAAAATTATCACTATTGACAACTTGAGGAAGAGGGGGTTCCAATTAGCTAATAGATGTTGTATGTGTAAGAGGGAGGAAGAGAGAATCAACCACCTATTCCTACACTACAGATTTGCTTCTAAGGTGTGTGCACAAATCCTCCAGAAGTTTGAGGTGAATTGGGTGTTCAATGCAAAGTTGGGGCATTTGGTGAACTGGAAGGGCCCCTTCACCCACCCCTTGTTTATCAACTTGTGGAAGATTATTCCCCCTAGGTGTGTTGGGGTATTTGGAAGGAGTGAAATAATAGTGTGTTCAAAAATGAGGAGAGAGAGGTGAAGGTCATGGTTGATATTGTCTCCAAATTGATTATTGATAACATTACATGTAGCAATTGGAGAAGGCCAACATTCCCCCCTTCTACCTTAGAGTTAAGAATTGCAAAGTGTTGGTTGTTGATGAATGGGATTATGGAGATTAACAACTCCAATTTTATTGCTAGAAGGAAAATTCGTTGGAAACCCCCGCCAAATAACTAGATCAAACTTAATTTTGATGGTGCTACTAGAAAGGAGGGATTGATAGGGGGAGGGATTACTAGGTACTATAAGGGAAGGATGCTACTAGTTTATGCTAGTCTATTAGGGATGGCAGGACATACAAGTTGAAGGTGATTCTAAAGTCATTATTGAGATAGTTAAAGGAAATATGTGGGAGGGATGAGATATCAAAAGTATTATTAATGATATCAAGTACCTATTAGCTACCCTCAATAGATTTGATTTGAATCACATTTTTCGGGAGGCAAATAGTGTGGCCAATGGCATGGTAGTGGTTGGCTTAAAACTAGAAGGGATAAGAGGTTGGAGGAATTTGAATGCTTTGCCAAATTTGGTGAGGGAGTTAGTGAATAAGGAAATAAATAATGATGAATCCTAGCTAGTTACTTTATATAATTTTTTTGAGCTAGTAGGGTCGAAATGCACTTGCTGTGTATGTGAGAAGAAGAAAAGGCTTGAGTATAGGCAATAATTATTACTCATGGCCTGAAATTTGGAAATTTGAAATAGGGGATTTTTTATACATTTCCATTTATGGATCATCGTACACCATGGAGAAAAAAGATTTATATTTTATAGATTTTTGGCATGGTGGGAATGATTAAAATGATTGGGGGGAAGATTGTGGCAACCAACTCGTGATCTTTCTCACCAATTTGGCAGGTTCCATTATTACTATTAAATGAAATTATAATATTTGTTTATCGATTTATCTTCATAAGAGTGAAGTATTTTTTAGGGCTTGGGTTTTGAATAGAGAGAGTGGAGAGGAAAATATTATAGAGATGGGAGGTGACCAATTGTGCATTGAACTAGCTATGATAGATGATAGTGTGAGGAAGCCCTTGGTTTGGTACATTCTGAGAGAGGGTGGTTTTGTCCCATTCATGGAGATCCTCAATGGTCATGATGAGAATTGCTCTATGTAGCTTGTTAACTCATGAGATAATCGCAAGGTAACCATTAATGGTATCTCATTTCATGTTTTAGAGGAGGTGATTGCTATGGCGATGGGCATGGTGATGAGGGGAAGAAAATGGTAGAAGCTAACTAATGAGACTAGTCTACAATGTTTCTTCAAGGATGGTGAGGAAAGGGTTCGACACAGAGGGGTTTTATGAGGAAGAAGCTGCTTGACCCATGGAATGAGGTTTTTCTAATTCTAATGAAATATCTTACCCTGGAAAGAAGGTATGGAGTTTGTTACTACTACCATTTTCCTCTTCTTAATCATTTCAAACACTGTAATTTTCTTTCAATGCCCTTCTTCCTCCTGCATGATCTTGAAGATTCTATTGTGGATGTGAAAGATAAATGAGAAGGGGGGTTAATTATACTATTATGCATCAGGGTCTTACTTTTAGGTTGTCCCAGTTTCACTTTTCCTTGGTCCCCCCTAGGATTGTGGAAGTTGATATTCCTATTCACCTGAATCACAAGCCCCAAATGGCCCTCCTTAGGATTACTAGTCATAGAGCCCCCACCCCTCAGCCCTCTCCTAGTGGGTCTCTAGTTAATCCCTCCCCAATGGGGAAAAAAGGAAAAAGTAAGGAGAAAATGCAAGTGGAGTCAAAGGATGAGGAGAAAGGGGGAAGGAGGAGGTTAGGGAGGTTGGCTAAGTCTCAAGCTAAGAAGAAGTTAAGGGAGGGAGCCTCGCAAGAGGAGGAATAGGATTTTGAGGTTTCAGGCTGCCACAAAAAAAGAATAAAGGAGAAAACTATTAACTTTGGTAAGGGAGGTAAAGAGGGGGTTGAATAAGAGATTTTTGATTCCTCTAGGTCAATCTTAGGTAATGGAAAGGAAAATAAGGAGGTGTTGCATGTCTTAGCGACGATTGCACCTAGGTGTGTAGACCTAACTAAAGATCAATTCCTTGATACGGTGGACAAGATGCCTTCCCATGTTATGATCTCCTCCCCTATTAAGGCAAGATCTAAAAAGGCCACCAACCCCCTTATTGTGTAGGATATGTAGGCTAGTAGGGACAATCATCCAGGTGCTTCAAATAAGGCAAGTAATGAGCTATGGGAGAGAATACAGGTGTTGTAGGAAAGAATGAGACTATTAACCAAGTTTACAGTTAAAGTCACTCATGCAGTGGCCACCACTCTATGCCTATTGATTGAAGCTGAAGGGGACCTACCCAGGAAGGACTCCAAGCTACTTTATGACTTCCTAGGGGAAGATTGGGTGAATGTCCTTCTGGGGAAGGAGGAGGTTGAGAAATCTTAAGGGCTCCTCGCCCTTCTTTTTTTCTGCATGTTGTTAATCCACTAGTTTATAGACTTTTTTGGTTTTAAGGTTGTCATGCCTTTGTTTTTGCTAAGTGACTTCTGTTGGTTAACAGGCATTTTTTTACAGCCTGTAGATATCTTTATAATTTTAGTATTTACTTATGTTGCTTGTTAATAGGCATTTTGTTTAAAGCCCATAGTTACTATAATAATTATAGCATAAACTTTTATTTTTATTTTTAAAAGCTTTAGGGGTTAGTTCTATTCTGATGGTCATCTATTGGTAGTCATCCAACTTGTCTGTAATGGGCCAGCCCCCTTGTATTGGCTACTTTTATTTCAAAAACATAATATTTACTAAAATCTTTTAAATAGATTAATAAATGTTATTTATTTAAATTTAATTTATCAAATATGAATAAAATAATCATTTAAGAAAACCGCATCAAAAAATCTATTATGAAAAATTAATAAGAGATTATATATATATTTTTTAAAATAGCAATGTCTCTAACAAACATTATATTGACTAAATAAAATATAGAAATCAAAAAACTAAACTAATATAAAAAAATAAATTAAAATAATTTATAAACTAAAATCTAAATCAATTCTAAAAATTAAAAGTTAAATAAATAGAGATTACAAATGGGCTAATGTGGAGATCACAAGTAATTATTAAATTTAAATAAATAGAAAAAGAAAAACAATAGTTAAAAGTGGAGATAGCAACTAATAAATATCAAAACAAGAGTTAAATGTGGAGTGAGATCAAAATTGCCTCGTAAATAACTAACGGGAAGGGTTTACAATTTTTTGACCTAACTGACAAATTTTTATCAAAAAATTAATCTTTGAAAATTATTTAAATTCAATTTATCAAATATGAAAAAAATTATCATTATAAAAAACCCCATCAAAAAATCTATTATGAAAAATTAATAACAAAAATAAAAAATATTAATATGAAAAATTAACATCTCTAACAAATATTCTATTGACTAAATAAATTATAGAAACTTAAAAATTACATTTAAATAAAAAAATTAACAAATATAAAAATTAAATTAAAATAATTTAAAAACTAAAATCTAAATCAATTATAAAAATCAAAAGTTAAACAAATAGTGATTGCAACATGAGCTAATGTGAAGATTACAAGTAATTATTTTAACAATAAATAGACAACGAAAAACAATAGTTAAAAGTGAATATTTAAAATATAATCTCATGTGAACAAATTAGATTATTAATAATTTTTTAATTAAATAATATAATATTTACTAAAATCTTTTAAATTTAAATATTATTTATTTAAATTCAATTTATCAAATATGAAAAAAAAACTCCCTCAAAAATCTATTTGAAAAATAAATAATAATAATATTTTTTTAAAGAGGGGTAAACGCTTTGACCTGGAGCTATGAACCAGTGAGGCCACAAACAGGGGACCTCATCCCCATGAAATTTGAACCTTGATGGCAAGGATAACAACACAACAACTTAACCATCACAACCTGCCACTATTGGCAAATAAAAAATAATAATATGAGAAATAATGTTTCTACCAAATATTCTATTGACTAAATAAATTATAAAAATTAAAAAATAATATTTAACGAAAAAAACTAAACTAATATAAAAAAATAATTTTAAATAATTTTAAAACTAAAATCTAAATCAATTTTAAAAACCAAAAGTGAAATAAATAGAGATAGAAAATGAGTTAATGTGGAGATACAAGTAATTATTATTTTTAAATAAATAGGAAAAAGAAAAATAATAGTTAAAAGTAGAGATAACAACTAATAAATATCAAAATAATAGTTAAAAGTGGAGTGAGATAAGAAATTGGGCGGTAAAGAATTAACGAGAAGGATTTACAATTTTCTGTGAAATTGACAACTTTTTGAGTCAAATCACAACTTTTTTGGCCAACTCATAACTTTTCTGTTAAAAATTCAATTTTTGTGAACAAAGTTCCCACAAATTGCCTATAGGCTAAATTTTTTATTAAAAAAAAACCCAATATAAAAATAAATTAAAATAATTTAAAAATTAAAATCTTAATCAATTTTAAAAATCAAAAGTTAAATAAATAAAGATACAACATGAGCTAATGTGGAGATCACAAGTAATTATTATTTTTAAATAAATAGAAAAAGAAAAACAATAGTTAAAAGTGGAGTGAAATAAAAAAAAGTTAGCTGGTAAAGAATTAACGAGAAGGATTTACAAATTTTTGGCAAAACTGACAGCTTTTTTAGTCAAATCACAACTCTTTCAGCCATTTGACATCTTTACGTTAGAAATTCAATTTTTGGGAAGAAAGTTCCCACAAATAGCCTATCGACTAAAGTATCAATTAAACTGGATTTATATGATTGTTATTCTCAAATTCTTATATTCTTTTTTATGAATGATTAATGTCTTAGCTTTGTTAATTATTTTTTGAATTTTATTTTGGTAGTCCTTTTTAAAGCTTGAAGTATTTTTCAATGATTTATTTTTTAAATTACAAATAATGATTTAGGATTGGTTTAGAATTGTAATATGTGTTAAAAATAAATGAACTTTAAAAAAAAGGATTTTTTATAATCTATTTATTAGATCAAAGAAATAAATACAAATATTGTCATGATAAAAATAATTTATAGGCTCCCTATTTTTTTGAGGATTAGACCTTTTCCATTTATGCAATTTTAAAGATACATATCAAGAAAAAAAGGTGTCAGGGATACAAGATCACCCCGCAAGTTCACACGACATGGAGTTGGATAAAATGACTATTCATTTAAAAAAAGTTTGATTACATATAAAATGAAATATTTTTTTTTTTAAATAATTAAAATAAAATCTATTAAGTTTGAGAGTTTTGGTTTGTTACAAGTTGTTCAAGAAAAAAACACCTAAAAGATAGATGAGGTAAGTAAATTGTAATATTTATTTTTATCTATGTATGTTTGGTACTTTTTACAATTTGATATTAAAATATATTAATTATAGAAATCTATATAAAAATTGGATTTTTGAGATGAAGTGTTTGAATTTATATAAAATTGTAAAATTTAATTATTTAAAAATACAATAAAATAATATATTCTCTCAATTTAACAATATTTTATTGAAAATTCAAATACAATTAAATGATTTTTAATGATTGTTTAATATTCTTTTATATTCAACATAGGCATAATAGCATTTCACAAAACTTAAGTGAAAGAGTTGAGCAAGAAACTTTTCCATTCTTCTCCATGGGATGTAGAAAGAAAAAGAAAAATAAGGGCATTAATCATTTAGTTATAGACATATAGACAAATTTTTTTAAAGGTGAGTGCATTATATTTATTTTATATAAAATTATTTAATCATGTATCTAAAAAAATTTCTATACTAATTGAAAAAAACCAGATAGAATTTGTGGATATGAAGCATCAATGGTGAATGTTACTCACGGGGAACATTTCATAATCCATTTAAGATAATTGACATTTTAAATATTTATATACTAGTTAAATCATATATTTTTATACTTGAAAATCTGAACTAAGTTGATTGCAATTGAATGTGCATATTATTTCAATTTTAGCTGTTCAAAAACAAAATAGAAATAAGTTACCCTTTTTTATGGATCTTAACAAAATAGAAATAAGTTACCTTTTTTATGGATCTTAACCAAACATCAACAATAATATATGGAATACAAATTGGATATGGTACAGAAATTATAAAATGGAGTTTATTGTGAATCTTTAATTTTTATTTGGTTCAATAAGTTGAAATTGTAAATTTGCATGTTATTATAGATTTAAATGATAAAGTGGTGGATCTTATATTTCCTTATTATGTTGATCTAAACCATATACCAATGGATGATGCGATGCAAATTGGGAATGGTAAGAAAATCACGAAGTAAACTTTAGTCAATTTTGAGTATTCAATTTGTATGTTGGTTTTATCTAAGTTGATTTGTAAAATGTACATGTTTGCAACCTTAATCGATCACCAAAATAGTCAACATCAACTATATTTGGATCTTATTAAAGAAACATTAACAACAATAAATGTAATCGAAACGAGAAATGGTAAGAACATTATAATATTCAAAATTCAATCAATTTTGAATCTTTCTTTTGTTATCTAATTTTATAATTAGTTCATGTCTTTGCAAGTATGGATGATACTATAATGGAGGGTCATGGTAAATATCTTTTTAGAAAATAATTATTCTAAATTAGTGTAATATGAGTCATCTTATGAGTGTTTTAACTCTATTTAGAATTTAAATCTTCAACATAGTACATTGTAGATGACTATATATAATTTATATAGTTTGAGTGGGACAAGTATTGAATCTTTTGAAAATTGATTAACTTGCTTATGAGATTTTAACAATTTTATGAAGAAACTAGTTAATTTCCTTATGGTCACATAATTTTAACAAGATAATTGAATATATTTGATATTTTACTCATGTTTTATGTGAAGATTAAATGATTTGTATGATAATAACATATTGTTTTCTTAGATTTATGTAAAAGATATGTCAATACATAACATTTTTTAGTAAATAAATAAAATTTAAAGAGTATCAACTACCTTACATTATATATAATATATTTTATTTAGAGAAAGAAAAATTAATGTCCAAGGGCAAAATAATTTTACAAGGAGTGGGAAGAGTGCTCCTTGTCAGTTATGAAGATCCTCTCATGGAATGTCAGGGGCATTAATGCCCCTATCCCTATGTTAGATAAATAAAGTTTATGGATTACTCTTATAGGTTTTATCTAGCAATCAGTAGGTACCAAACTTATTATTTTCGGTGACTTTAATGTCATTCTTCATCCCAAGGATAAGTATGGGGGTATTATTCCTCCTCCTAGAGCTACCTAGGACTTTAATGACTTTTTTGACAATAATGCTCTATTTGATGGTCCCCCACAAGCTGGATCTTTCACTTGGACTAATAGAAGAGTTGGGTTCCATTGGATTGCAGTTAGATTGGATAGATTTTTGTGTTCACAATGTTGGAAATTGGCAAATTATACTATCCAATTGGATATACTACCATATTAAGAATCTAACCATTTCCCTATTCAATTGTCCATTCTTCCATCAGATTCTCCTCTTGCTAGTTTTTCTAGACCATCTTTTAAGTTTAAAAGTGTATGGTATTGTCATCCCCACTTTGATGGCCTCTTAAAACAATGGTGGATAGATGCTCTACTAGAGCTAGGAACCAAGATGTTTCAATTTCACAAGAAAATCTAATATTTCAAAGGGCTTATCAAAATCTGAAATAAACATGTTTTTAAAAATATTTTTGAGGAGAAAAAGGTGGTAGAAAAAAAACTAGCTGAGATGTCATGAACTGTAAATATTGTGTTATTAAATTTGGTGGTAGGCCCTAATGGGTTCACTGCATTATTTTTCAAAATATTGTGAACCCATTAGGGCCTACCCATTTACTCTTTTTGAGATTTGTGTTGTAGTTTTTTCTATGCCTACTAATAAGGTAGTAGGCCCTAATGGGTTCACTACATTATTTTTTCAAAAAATTTGGGATGTCATTTGTTTTGAATTGCTTGAGGTTCTTGAAGAATCTAGGAAAAATGTTTCCATCTTGAAGAACTTTAATACCACCAATACTTCTCTCATCCCAAAGGCTAATGATCCCTATTCTTTTGTTGATTTCCATCCTATTTCTTTATGTAACACTCTCTATAAGATTATCACAAAGGTTATTTATTTGCAACTTAAGCCCATTATTCCAAAAATTATATCAACAGAACAAGGGGTTTTTATTCTTGGTCAAGAAACAACTAAGGGAGATATAATAGCCCATGAGACCCTTCATTTCATCAAAGAACATAATATTTCAGCCTTTTTTGCCTAATTAGATATGATGAAGATTTATGATAAACTAAATTGGTCTTTTCTTCTTCTAGTCCTTCATCAATTTGGTTTTTCTTCTAGGTGGTGTAAATGGATTAAAGCTTGCATTTTAGGAACACATTGTTCTATTCTTATTAATGGTGCACTGATAGGTTTCTTTGTCTCTTCCTAAGGAGTTCGTCAAGGTGACCCTCTTTCTCCATTCTTGTTTATCATTATGGCAGAGGCCTTCAATAGACTTATTAACTATTTTAATCAAAATGGGTTGTGTGAAGGTATCAATATTAAAGGTTCATCTTTGTCCATAACCCATTCTCTTTTTGCTAATGATACTTTACTCTTTGGATCATCTACATATCAAGAAGCACAAAGTATGAAGAAAGCCATTGACCTATATACACAAGTTTCAAGTCAATATATCAATGTAACTAAATCTAAAATTTATGTTTTTAATATATCCCAATTGGTTACTCAAAGAATAATCCATCATCTTGGTTTTCCCCATGATCATTTACCTTCTACTTATCTTGGTGTTCCCTTTTTTATCAGATTAAACGAACCCTCTTATTGGAAATATGTGATTGATTGTATCAGTAGTAGAATTAGTGCTTGGAAGGTTCATTGGTTATCCCTATCAAGTAGAATTTTGCTAATCAAAACTATTCTTTCTACCATTCCTAATTATTACTTTTCCATTCTACAATCCCCCAAAGGTATCATCTCTCAACTTGAAACTTTAATCCACAACTTTCTTTGGTTAGATAATATGAATGGTCAAAAGAAAGTAATGTTAATTTCTATTCATGCCATATTAACCTCTTATAGAAAAAGAGGTGTCAGACTTCCCGCATTACCAATATGAATAGAGCTTTTGGCGCTAAACTTGTTTGGAAAATGTATGAAAAATCCTCTACCAAATGGTGTCTCCTTTTACAAGAGAAATATTTAGATAACTTGGAACCTTGCAAGAGTCCTTACTATGATAGACTCACCAAAGAGATTTATCATTTGGTATCTCATGATGGCTTCTCGAGAAGTTATTACTTCATTCATATCATGGAAAGTGAACAATAGGGATAGTGTCAATTTTTGGTTTGATTCATCGAATGGGATCCCCCCACCTTGCCATTATTGATTCTTTAAAGAATTTTTCAAACATAGTGATTCAAGCTTGGGGTACATCTTTTTATATTTATGTCTCAACTATTCATAGATTCACAGGGCTAGTCATTTGGCAAGACCCCTCAATTCTTCCTATATCCCATAATTAGGTTGCTTCTTTCAAACAAGTACTAGCTGAAAGGAATGTTTTTATGTCTAATCAACCAGATTGCCTCTTTAGGTTCTAGCTAAAGATGGTAAATAATCTATTAAACTAGGATACTTGGCTCTCCAACACAACCAGTTTAATTAGATCACATATCATGCTTTTATTCTACTAGAATAGCTTAGTTCTACAAAAAATAGGATGCTTTGTATGGCTTGCACTAAAGAACCAAATTTTAACTAGTGATTGTGTTCACATATTGAACATTTCTAATCCCTTTAACGATGTGCTATGTCCACAAGTTATAGAAACAATAGATCACCTCCTCTTAAATTGCCCTTTTGGCCAAGATTGTTGCCATTTTGTCCTTAATAAGCTTAATTTCCATATTCCATCACCTAATTCTCTATGGGATTTATTCCAAGCATGGCCAATCTTATACTCTAAATCAATGTTTTCATGTCTTTGGAAGTGCATCCCTACATCTGTAGTAAGAGAAATTTGGTGGGAAAGAAACAAGAGAATTTTTAGATAGACACCATCTCCAATCCCTCAATTTTTGGAAGGATTAGAGAGATTAGTTTTTGAGCTTGTTAATGGTTTAGTAAGTAAATATAAGGGTAAACATGTTTTTTCTCCTTGGGATGGCTATGTTGTTCATCAGTGGAAGGGTTTACTTTTTTCTCATATTTCTCCTCCATTGTGTCCATCCAAGATTCCTCTTATCCAAGCACAAACCAAGTAGATTCCTCCAAGTGAGGGTTATTTCAAACTCAATTTTGATGGAATCTCTAGAGGAAATCCTGGTAAATCTGGCTATAGCATAGTCATTAGAGATTTTAAAGGTCATTTGATTGTAGCAAAATCATCTTCTCTCCCTTGGTGTACTAATAGAAAAGCTGGAGCCTTGGACTTGCTTTTTAGTTTGGGACTTGCAAAATCACTTTCTATATCTAAGTTACACATTGAAGGGGATTCATCCATTATTATTAATGTGTGTATTAAACATCATGTATATAATTGGTCCATACAATATATATTACATCAATTATGGTCTCTTCTTGATTCAATCTTTGAATATTACATCATGCATAATTATAGAGAAAGCAATCATTTAGCTAATTGTCTAGCTAACTTGGGTATTGACAGAGTTTATATTAACTCTTTACTTTCCCCACTTAACCTCCTTGATATCCTCAACTTGGTTAACATTGTGATAAAAGAATATGTTTAGAATAAGGTTGAGCCCTTCTCATATTTTATTTGATGGTAGATCACACCTCTATGATTTCACATGTTTTTTGTTTTATGGATCTCACTTGTTCTTTTGAGATATTGTATGTAGGTCAGGGTCTTGGATTGTACTTGCATTAGATGGATTTCTAATATCATGGTCTCAATTAGAGTTTTTGATGTAGATCAATGATGGTAATCTTTATGATAGTTTTTGGCTAGGCTCTTGGTTTTGTCTCTTGCATTAAAAAATGAATTGTATTCATATGAGTTTTGGGCTCTTTTTAATCACTATGTTCTCAATTTGGGAATCTCTTGGACAAGATTCATTAGTGTTGATAGATACTCTCTCTTGATGCAGTATTTCTTCTTCTACATTTTTTTTTTTGTATCAGACAATGATAAAAGTTTTTATTTTTTGGTTCTTTTCTCCTAGAGCTATTTTGAACCAATTATTATTAATATAAATATAATGTTTCACCAAAAAAATGTATTTATTTGTAACCAAAATAAAAAATCTATAATATACTAAATTATATATTAAATTCTTGGTGAAATAATTTATTATAATAGTTTTATAAATTCAATTCAACCAAATTACTTCAATAAAATAATGTCTAAGTTGACATATTAACATAAATCTCTTTTCACTTGGAATCTCTTCAATAATGATCTCCTAGGAGGCTCCAAAATTTGGATGAATGTTGTCAAGAGTAGAAGCTTACTAAGGGAAGGGACAAGGTGGATTGTGGGGAATAGGTGTAGTATTAGATTCTAGGAAGATAATTGGATGGTGGGGAACCACTAGTCTACATAAAATTCAAAAGACTAATGGAGTTACTAAAGGAGGACATGGGAAGGAAGTTTGGGGTCTATATTGACCAAGGGAGGAAGTGGAAGAAACTATGTAAAGACACTTACTCCTAGGAGGCTATTCAACTTCTTAAGGAGTTGGAAATGTTGTCAGGAGCACAAAGACCCCCAATTTTGATCCAAGAGGATACTAGAATTTGGAACTTAAATTCTAGTGGCCAATTTATAGTCAAATTGGCTTACAAACACCTCTTTAGTAAGGACTTCTACCCACCATTATGGAGTAAAGCTTGGATCAGTAATCTACTCCCTAAAATTAATTTTTTCTGGTGGACTATTCAACATGGTAAAATTTTAACTCTAGATAATCTGAAAAGAAGGGGTTTTCTTATCAAAAACTAAAGCTACCTCTGCAAAGAAAAGTAGGAGAGTATCTCTCACTTGTTCCTTGAATTTCAGTATGCCTTAAAGATTTGGGCTATGGTGTGGGGGAAATTTGGTTTGAATTAGGTTCTGAAGGACAACTTATGTCAATTTGTGGAGAACTGGAGCCATCCCTTCTACCACCCAAAATTGGATTTTCTGTGGAGAATTGTTCCACCATATATTTATTGGCATATATGGAAAGAAAGAAACAGAAAAATATTTTGGGATGTGGAAAAACCTATGGAGGTGGTTACGGAAATCATGGAGAAATTACTGAATGAAAATATAAGGGTAGCCAAATGTAAGTTACCAAAGGAAGAACTAGTTAGGTAAGAAGGTGTAGATGCTCAAAAATGGTTAGCATCTATGGTCTCATCACTTCTTCATACTAATTTGTCCCATTTTCTCATTCTACTAACTTTGATCTTTTGGCCAGATTGACCATATTTCATCATTTGTATCCTCTTTCACATCAATTTCATATCTACTCAGAATCATATCAAATCAACTCAAAACCATTTCAAATCAACCCAAAATCACTTGAAATCAGTCCTAATCAACCTGAAACATATCAAACATGTTGAATCAATAATCATTTATCTTGTCCTAGGTATTGTTGTGGCTTTTAGTGCCTTGGAAACCTATCAACCTATCAATCTCATCACTCTAACCTTAGTACTGTCATGGCTCTCAGTGCTAGGTCAAAGTATCATTCATGTCATTCAATATTTGACATTTTTGAGGCTTTCAATGCCAGATCATGGCATCATCAACCATTTTAATAACATTAACAATGTCCATCGATGTTATTATGATCAAACCTTATCAATCAATTTCAATCCTATAGCATTTACGATGTCGGTTAAATGTTACATATCAACCAATTCATGTCATGTGTCCTTGGCATGTTATCAAATTCAATCAATCAATTTGATCATGGCTTTGATCTATTGGTCATCATCTTATTCGATCTATATCATCATCACATTTTCATCAAAGGATACGATCGCATTCATTCAATCAATTTGGCCAGTCATCTGCTAATTTTCTCTATAGGATTAAATAACCCATAATTTAATCCAATTCTTTCTAATTATTCTTCTGAATTATCATCCTCAATTAATTCATTTTATATATTAATTGGTTCATTATCTGCAAACCATGGAAATTCTTAATTTCCTAAGTTCCATTTTCCATCATTAATTTCATTTTCTACTAATTCTTATTTTGTGGAATAAGAGGATTTTTAATTCAAATATTCCATAAAATATTGCATCATCATGACACTTGGATATGACACCTTGTGGATTCTCCTTTGACAGTTGGCTAAGATTTTTCATAATCAAATATTCTTACCTCTTACACACATCCCTATTTGGCTTATTTGTCATAGATTCTTGGCTTTAAGTGGGTTGAGGTGTCTTATGATGCATCATAGATTCTCTTCCACATTTAGTCAAGTTTGACTTTCATGTGTCATAGAATCTTACAATTGGCATATTCTATCATATGCATCATGGATTCTCAAAGAAATCTCTTGCCACATCACATATCTATGGGTGACAAATCCAATGCTCTCACCCTCCATGTCAATTATAAATTGGACACTCTTTCTCTCATTTTTGGCCCTTGAATCCCTTAATGCTTAAGTCTTGAAAATCCAAATTCTTGAGTCTTTGAGTCCCTACTTCTTTGCATTTACACTTCTTTATCTCACACTAAAATCACACTTCTAGTATTCTCATGGCATGATCCACATCATAGTCTTTTTCTTCAATCTTGTGTGCACTATAGGCAAATTGGAGCTATAATCATTTGGAGAAGAAAGAAGGACATGGGAGCTACAAACAAAAAAGAGGGTTTCTATTGCTTTCTTTATTAGTTTGGCTTTCATGGTAGACTAGTGGGTGCTAATGTATGATTATTAAGTTTTGTGATTTTCTCATAGTATGTTATGCATTTAACTCATTTTCTACTCACAGGTTAATAATGTGATAGCACTGTTTGTGGATTCAATTGATAGGTTCGTAGTGACATGTTGGATTGATTTTTGGTTCATGTTGGTCAGATAGTGTGATTGTCTTGAAAGTGTAGTGGTTTGAGTTTTAATCTGCAAAGTGCAAGTGTGTACGCAAAAGGGATGGTTATCCACAGTGAATATGTACAAGGTTTATTGTAAATTTTTGACGAGTTTTGTGATTTTTAGGGTTTTTGGGGATATTTGATTTTTTTGTGTGACTAATTTCTTCAGGTCATTTTACAATTTTTAGGGTTTATTTTAGGACATTTTATGATTTTTAGTGCTTTTTCAAGACATTTTATGACTTTTAGTGATTTTTTCAGGATCATATTTGAATGCTCAGGACTTTTTCAAGACATTATGCAATTTTTAGTATTTTTTCAGGATCGTAAAAACATATACAAGTGTTAGCTTCAATCTGTTACATGATAGGTCCAATGGATAAAAAGTGCTTAGTGATATGCCCCCAGTTCAAGTTCAAACTCATTCACCATGTAGTTAATATGCCCCTAGACAAGATGCAAACTATGTACAAAGGCCAATGACAGAGTGTGTATAGATTGGTAATGCTTGGTAAGATAACAAAGGACATTAACCAGTTTGTGAGCCATGGTCAAGGAGCCAAGGATGGTTTGCAATAGGAAGAATATGATCAAGGAATGATAGAGGGAGAAAAGACCAGATGGAATCTTGATAGATGGAGGAGCAATAACTGATTACACATGGTGCCTTTTTGCTAGGTTTTCACCATGGTACTTGCCTAAAGTGCCTATTTGCTAGGTTTTCACTTTTGGATAGAATTTTTCTCTTGACTCAAATTTTTGTGCCAAGATGCCTATTTGGCAGGTTTTCATCAAGGCATCCATTTTTTCATGACTTTTTACACTTTTTTTCTTTGCTTTTTTTCATGACCTTTTTCACTTTTTTTCTTTGTTTTTTCATGACTTTTTTCACTTTTTTCTTTTCTTTTTTTCATGACTTTTTGCTACTTTTTTTGATATTTTTTCAGGACTTTTAGATGGAATCAAGAATGCCACTAACAAATGCTGAGAAGATATCTTTTGTTGGTGCTGCTAGCTGATGAGCTCTGGATCCATGATTGACCATAACTATGGAGGATTTGTTCCAAGTCTGTAGCTAAAATCGAACCACTAGAAAGGCCTCGAGATATACCATCATGTACTGTATGTAAAACAATGTCTATCTCTTGTGAATCAAGGCATCTAAGGATAATTGGGTCAATAGAAATGTCATGTGGGATTGCACTGATGATGACATATGCAAAGGCTTGTTGGATAAAGGACTGATTTTGGTTATTGGACAAATTAGGTAGCTAGATTTGGGGATAAACAAAGGGTTATAAGGGAGGGTTGAGAGGTTTGAGACCAATGACCTTTCGCATGAACGCTGATTGAGAGAGCTCCAAAAGACTTTGTGGCATGTTGAATACTGGAACATTTATAGTCATGGCATCATATTTTTCATTTTTTATCCTTGGGAGCTACTTAGCTTTTGATTTTTTACAGGCTAATGGTGCCTTTCGATTTTCACCAAGAGACCTATGCTCATTATTTTTTTCTTTCATGTTAGATGGAGTTGACTCCCAACAATATGCCAATGTGTTCTCTTTAGGAGAACTTTCTTCTTTGTGATTATTGTCGATAATACCTTCAAAGTCTATTATAAGAGTGTCATCATTGTCGAATTGATCAAAAATTGGTGGTCCACATTGGTCCCAATCCAAAGGTTCAAGATAACTTAAGGAGATGTCATCATCAGTGTTAAATGGGCTTTGATTAAAGCTATGGATATGGGCATTAGATTCTATTTTATCATTGGGGTTATGCGAGAGGGAAAGGATTGTTGGTTTCGAGTGGGATATCCTTAGATGCCTTTTCATCATTCAAAACATCCATAGTCTTACATGTAGGTACTATGGTACTAGGAGGACCTATTCATAATGGTTTAAATCCAAGCCCCAAACTAGGAGGTTGTCCTTTCGTAGTGATGGGTTCAATAGTTCCTTGTTTCTAAGATCCAAGACCACTATAGCCATCATATCCTTGTTTATGCATGATAGTAAACCCAAGTCCATACTTGTTAGGAGATATCAAAGTGGGTTCTTGTTCTGCTTTTGCTTTCTCAATACATACGGATGTATTCTCATTGATAGAAGTATCATTCTTTGTACTAATCTCTGAATGTTGTGCATGAAGTGGTTGTGATTTACCATGAGATTGGGGAGAAACTAGTGACTCCCTAATGTGAGAGACTTGAGACATAAAGTACTCTCCACACCCATTGTCTTCATTCTTCATCTTTTCCTTGGCTTTATTGAGTAGTCTATTAGCATCCACATACTTAGAGGAATTTGTGGGTTGTGCTTCATTGTTTGTTGGGATTTGGAATGTAGTAGCATCTCTTAGATTAGCACAAAATTGAAAAGGATCTAGAACACTAGGGATGGTAACCTCTACATTGTGATAGGAAAACTTCAGACATTGATGATATGTACAAGGGACTGCTTTCATAGCATGAAGCCAAGGGTGTCCTAGTATCATGTTGCAATTCATTTCTATATCTATGACATGGAACAACATATCTTCAATAGTTGGACCAACTTTGACAGGTAATGTGATGATGCCCTTGGAGAAGCGTTCACCATCATCATAAGCTTTTATTGTAATTCTTTGAGATGGATCCACATCATCTTTAGAATAACCCAAATTGTTGATAACCTTAAGAGTACGAATGTTTAGTCCTACTCCTCCATCTATTAAGAAATGTTTGACTTTGGAATTATGGATGAAGACTTCGAGATAAAGGGGATCATTATGGTTAGGTTTGTCCTTAGGAATATCACAGGGTGAAAAAGTGATATGTTATGATGTGGATAGGTTCCCAACCATGGCTTGGAACTAGGCAACATCCATGTTATCTAGGACTATTGACTCTTTAAGGGCTTGCTCCAAGATCTTTTGGTGTTGGGGAGATGCACGTAGTAGGTCCAAAATGGATATTTGTGCAGGGGTTTTGCCGAGTTGTTCAAAATGGATATAATCAGATGAAGTAGGAGTAGTACGTCTACTTGGGGGTGCAGGTCTAGTAGAAGTAGTAGGTCTAGATGGAGCTCCAGGTAGGGTGATCTTGCTATGGCGTGTAGTGATAGCACAACGAGGGTCTTCAGCCTTCAATGTGAATGTGGATATGTGAAAATTAGACTCATTAAAGCAATTGATGGTGTAGTCATAGCCGGTGCATGTGTAATTCACATTACCTTGTGAGTTTGAAATTGAACTTGAGGGTTTCTCTTTGTCATGATTACCCAAAGGATCTTTTAAAATGGTGTGATCTGAGTTGGATGCTCACAGTGATGGATCAACCATGATTACACCATCATCAATAATGTCTTGTATTGCATGTTTCAATTGGAAGCATGATGAAGTCTTGTGTCCTTTGGTGCGATGGTAATCACAATACTTTTTGTCATCCCACCAATCTACTTTAGTTAATGGTTCATCTTTGATTGGGGGTAGCTACAGGAAGTTATTACTCAGTAACTATTGCAATGCAGTCTCAAGAGGTATCCCCAATGGTGTGAATTTTCTATCCTTGGTTCTAGGATGTCTTTTTGCTTGTGTGGAAGTCTTAGTTTTCTATTGTTGAGGTGTTGTTTGATTAGGAGTTTGTGAATTTGTGGGGTTTTCACCTTTCAAAGTCAATTGAGGTTGTGTTATGCTAATTGTGTAGGCATCCACAATGCCATCATTAGTCACATTCTTGTTTTTGGAGAAAATTTTTGCCTTGTCATTAGATGAGTTGGTATTGGTGTTGTCCTTGTTTGTCTTGAGGATTCCCTTACGGATAAGAGCATCTTCAGTAGTAGCCCCTTTTTCCATCAGTTTAGAAATGAGGCTTGGACTCTCAATTTTGAGTTCATACATTAAGTCTAGGACTAAGTTTTCAATGCATAGGTTTACTTGTTGTTCTTTAGGAATTTCTAGTGATCATTGACTAACTAAGCTTCTCCAATGCAATAAGAATGTGATGAATGATTCTCCTATCTTCTATTTAGTTGAGCACAAATCAGAAAGTGTCACCTCATTTGTAATGTTAAAGGCAAAGTGGGAGATAAACTTGTCTGCTAGCTCTGACCAAGATTTGATATTACCAGGAAGTTTGGAGTACCATTCAAGTGTAGGCCCACCTAGAGAATGAGGGAACAATCTCATAAGGTAAGTGGGCTCATCACTGAGTTCGATACATGAAGCAAAAAATTCTTGGATGTGATCAATAGGGTTTCCTTTTCCTTGGTATTTTTCAAACCTTGGAGCCTCAAAGTGTCTTAGGAATGGAGGCATATATAGACTTTTATTGAATGGGTTAGGACATAGGTCCCTTTTTGTATATAGAGCCTATTTCTTTTGGACTCCCAATGCCTCAACTTGTTTGGAAAGTTGTTTGAATTGTTGTAATAGTTCTTCATTGGGGTTTTGCATGATGGTCTTTCCTTCAAGTCTTTTGTGTCTATGAGTAGACCATTTGCTATGGTGAGAACTATGTCTACTTGGTTCTAACATTTCTATGTCTGATGAGTCTGATGAAGTGTCGCTAGGTGGTGGAGGTATGTTGGCACCTTGAAGACAGAAAGGTCCCTATTGTTGGGGAACTTGTTGTGGTATTTGATGTGGCACTTGTTGTGGGATTGGCTTTGATTGTTGTACCATGTGTTGTTGTTGTGCCATGTGTTGTGGTTGTTGTTGGGATACCTCTGTTGGTTGTATGTGAGACCATGTGCATGCTTGTTGTTGTAGAGGTATTTGTTGAGGTTGTTGTGGCACATATTGTTGTAACAAATGTTGCTAGTATGCGATTTGTTGCTCAAGGCATCTTTGGTATACCAATTGCTGCTTGAGTTTCTCTTGTTGTTTAGAAAACATGGTTTGTTGTTGTTGGAATTGTTGCTGAAATTTTTGTTGATAAATTGTATGTAAGTCAAGTGGGTTCACATGGGATTGTGTATTAGGAATTTTGGATGTTTGCCCCACTTGAGTTTGTTGTCATTGCGGTTGATGTTGTTGTTGATATGTGGGATATGTCTTAAGTGGATGTATACTTGGTTGTGCCTTGGAAGTGTGGAGTCCTTGTACCACTGTAGGTTGTTGTTGTTGTGGGGGTTGACTAAGTCCTTGAGAATTGAACGTCATGTTTGGATTGTGGTTTTGGTACATTTGTGTGTCAGATATTCCTGCTTGTGACATCATATTGAATTGACTATGAGATGTGTCCCTCTTGGGAATGGGCATAATGTCAATAAGACTTTTCCTTTGTGCGTCCATAGGGATGGTTCCACTTGATGTTTCACATGTTGTATTTATGAGAGGCTCCATAGCATTTGATGCCATAACACTTGGTAAAGTTAGGAGCAAAGGTGTACTTTGTTGATTTTCCTCCAAAGAAGGTATGTTTGGCATCCCTAGAGCACAAGTCCCTTTAGGTGCATCTTTTTGTTGCATCATGTGACTAAAATCAAGTCTTAATGTCCTTTTAGGGTGCTTAGGGATTGGTTGTATTTCATCGAACAAGGGGTTAACATTGATGTGTTCAAATGTACTTTGGAGGATTTCGATGGTTGATTCTTGATGGGACCTTATAGGTGCCATTATCATGTTTGAAAACTCCAAAGGTTGCTTTCCCTCATCTAAGTCCAAATTGATCATGGGTTGTATGTTTTCAATAGTTGTGTTGCTTTGATGTTTGGACTTAGGACCTTCCAAGTTTGGGTTAAATTTGACAATTTCTTGGGCTACCAAATGTTTGAAGTTCTTGCAAAAACTTTTGTCTTGACATGCCCTAGCCATTTCTTTATTAGTGTTGCCATAATAAATGTCAGAGTCATCACTTAGGTGTACAGTACCTTGTTGTATGTTTGATGTGTTAGGTTGGTTGAATTCGAAGGAATGCAATTTTTCATATTCAGGTGTTGTTGGTACACTTCCTCCTCTTGGTGGTATTGGCATGAATATAGGTTCAAAGTCAGGACTCCATTGAACCATCAGATGTGTGGGGGAAGTGTTTGGAGGAAATCTCATGGTAGGCACATTGTTCAAGGTTTTTTGTGCCATAGCTTGATTACGAGGATCTTGTGGATACATGTTCAAGGGGTCTACTAGTAATGGTTGTGATGCCTCAATTTGGTCTTCGTCAAAGGTTTGTTGGGTTTTCTTATTCTTTCTTTGTCTTAGATGAGGTTTTGGTTGTTCTCTTGCTTCAAAAAATAAAGGTTGATAGAGTTCCTTGGGTCTCTAAGCTGATTGTGTCCTAGTAAGTTCTGGCATGATACCTGAGAGTGCAAATGTAATGGAATTTTTGAGTGTTTTGGGTGATTTAGAGTGGTGGGTATGCAAGATATGAGTGTTTTTGGGATTTTTAAGTGTTTAGGAATGTTATGCAATGTGAGGAAATGCTAGATGAATTAGGGTTTTGATTTGCAAAATGAAAATGTCCTAGGGATGTTATGCAAATGCAAAATGCAAGGGGATGTTTTGAGGGGTGTGCAAAATGAAGGTGTGCAAAATGAAGGTTAGGGTTATGTTTTGGACTTCCTAAGGATGCTAAAGGTTGATGTTTGCAAGGTATATCATGCATAGGATGATGTTCTAGGGTTCTTAATGACATTTGGGATATGCAAAATGAGGGTAAATGCTCAAGAAGGCAATTTGGTTGATGGACAATTTGATAGGGTTTGGCAGTGAAAATGATGCTAAGGATTTTGATCAATGCAATATGAAGGGGATATACCACTAGGGTAAGTCAAAATGACATTTGGGGATGCTAGGGATATGATTATGCTATGACAAGGGTATATGGAATTTTTTAAACTTAGGTAAAACCTTTTAGAAAGTATTTTGTCTAGGAGTTTAACCTTGTGATAAAGGACTTTGGATCTTGACCAAAAACTGATAAAAGATGAAAAGATCAAATTTATTAAAGATGACCAAGTCAAATCTATCAAGACAGACAGATTTTGACCAAAGAAAATGATAAGAAAAGATAAAAAGAGTAGTCAAGATCCATTATCCGTCAACACTAGGAGATACTCTAAGACTCATACTTTGTTTATATTTTTGACTAAATTCAAAGGTTTTGGGGGTTCAAAATGATGTTTAGAGGACTCAAAATGGTGGTGATGCTGAATGGATATGTGATATGGACAATGCCTATGATGCAAAAGGGGATTTTGGGTGCAAGATACGATTTTGGGTCAAGTGCAGAACGGGGAGGTGTAGAGGCTCCTAGATGCAGTTTTGGGGTCCTAAAGTGCAGTTTGGAGGCCCAAAATGGTCATGCAGGCACCCAAGTGCACCCTACTAGTGCCAAGTGTGCCCTAACAATACCAGCTATGTCATTGATGCACTTAGAGCCAGTTTGGGTGTAGTTGGTAGTTTTTGGGCGCAGTTGGAAAGTCAGAATGAAGGTTTTGCTGATTTTGAAAGGTATGGTTGCCAAATTGATATGCCAGGAAGCTAATATGTTGGGGTTCATGTTAGGATGGGTTGGGAGATGAAAAATGAAGGTTATGACATATAGAATGATGTCTTAAGTTAAGGTGATGAAGATTAGGTGATGTAGAATGCAGATCTGGGCAAGCTAGTGCAAGGGGAGCTAACCAAGTACCTAAGGACACTGTTGAACCCCCAAAATGTTATCTAGAACCCAAAACTAGATCTTAGGACCACCAAGTGCACCCAAGTAGTGAAAACTATATCAATGATGTAGTTGGGACCCAGTTGGGTGTGTAGGGCCCATTTGTCGTTGCACCAAAAGCCATGACTGTTAGTGAACATGGAACACCACGTAATTAACCACCTATGGGTAGGGGAGCACATCACATCACCCAAAAATCTCCCCCTCGATGCACATACCAGGTGCTTATGTAGGTCAGGAAGGCACCGGAGAGATTTGAACCCATGACCAAGCCAAAACTAGGCTCTGATACCAATTATGGGGCCCATTTTCCGTTGCACCAAAAGCCATGAATGTTAGTGAACATGGAACACCATGTAATTAACCACCTATGGGCAGGGGAGCGTGTCGCATCACCCAACAGGGTGCAGTTGGTAAACTGGGCTAAAACTAAAGCAATTCTGGGAGCTATGGTTTCCAGATTGATATCATAGAGAGGTAAACAATAGGGGATAGTGTTAAGACCAATATGAATGCACAAAATGATGGTTAGGACACTTGGAATGATGGATAAAGTGGTCAATATGATGAATAGGTATGCAAGGATGCAAGGTGATGAGTGCAAAGTGCTGACTTTAAGATGGGAATGCAAAAGACTAAGGGAGGTAAACTGAACCTAAAAGGATGCAACATGAAAGGTAATAGATACTAAATGAGGACTAAAAGGTGCAATATGAAGTCTATATGATGCATGAATAAGGCCTATACTAGGTTGAATGCAAGTGAGGTCTATGCAAGTGTGAGATCTATGTTTTGCCAAGCACGTTTAGGAGCACAAGTTGCCATATTTTCCAAGGTTTGAGTGTGTTGAACCAAAGTTTGCAAAGTTTGATAAAGGTTGCAATGTTTTGGCAATGTGTGATGTTTTGACAAGTTCAAATGATATCCAAGGTGTAAATTTAAAAGTTTGGCTTTTATCTTGATTATTTTTTACACACACGCAAGACACATTAAGCCAAGAATATTTGTTGTTAAAAGTTAACAAACACACCACAACCTAGGCTTTTAGGACTGTTTCCACTAAATTCCTACTTGAACTGAAGTTCAACCATGCTTATCTAGAGTGGGAAACCTAGGATCTTGGAACCATAGGCTCCCCCTTACAACACACTCACTTCTCGGGGCTACCAAGATCCGATTCTCAAGGGGCATGACTTCCCAAGGGACTGTTGCCTCTACTAAGGACCGCAAGAATGTAGGATGTCTTCATGGGCATGGGTGACCCATTGAGCTAGTGGATAGAAAGGATTTTGGCCACTAAAACATGGTTTTTAGTAAGGGAATTCTGTTCGTCAAGTGAATGATAAACTTCCACAGAAGGTCTCCCAGCCCCGAGAACCGGGGTTTGATGCACCACAAGGGTACTAGAGGAGAACTATCATGCAGCAATACCGCCAACACGGCTTTCGCTGTAATCAAATTTTATATAGTGGCTAGAATGATGACCTGGCTTTGGCCTATTACTGCTCTGAGGTCATCCACTGGCATACCCAATATCGAGTATCTTGGTCCAAGGTAGGCCTCCTATAGAAGTTACATGGATTTCTCTTATACCCAAGATCCACGAATGGTGAGGGGAGAGGATATGTCCAATGCAACTCCTAGGGATTTAACACTATAGATATGCTAGGCAGAAAAGAAAAAGGTTCATTTTAAGCACCAAATGAAATGTTATCTAATCTAGGAAATCCACACACATAGTTTTGAAAGACACACAAAGTCTTCGACAACATCCTGTAGAGCACACATTAGTAGTTTCTTATGATCATGTCTTCATTGAATGATCTCCACATGCTGCAAACAGACCATTAGTAACAAAAAATCATCTAATCTATGTCCTAGAGAGTTATAGGAACCTAAAATGCAGATTCTAATTGATGCATGTGCTTACTGTGAACCCAAGTGTGCTCTGATAGAGTAGATTTCTCCCCAAAAGGCCAAAATGGCTTTGAACATCCCCAAGTGCACCTAGATAGTGAAAACTATGTCAATGATGTAGTTGGGGCCTAGTTGGACATAGTTGGTAGTTTTAGGGCACAATTGGGAAGTCAGGTGCAGAGTGTGGGGAAATGGTGCCTAGACAAGACCCAAAAATTGAAATTTTCAAAGCTAAATCCCCAAGTGTGCCCAAACAGTGTAGACTACATCAATGATGTAGTTGGGGCCTAGTTGGGTGCATTTGATAAGTTAGAAACAACATAAAGAGGTTTTGGTGGCTTATGGGCTCCTAAAACTACTCGTAGGGGTCCAAAGTGCGCCCTGACAGAGCAGAGTGCACCCTAGGACAACAAGCTAATAGAATGCATGAAACAAGAGAATATAAGCATTTTACTAGACCCCCTAATTAATCTAGGTGTGAAAAAGAAGAGCAGATAGTCATTATACCCTTCCAAGTGATCTCCTTCCTTGTACCTACAAGCACAAAACAAGAAAACCCAAGTTAGATATGCATGTTCACGTTGGGTTCACCAAATGTAGGACCAGAAAATGGGTTAAATGCATAACATACTATGAGCAAATCACAAAACTCAATAATCATATGTTAGCACCCACTAGTCTACCATGAAAGCCAAACTAATAAAGAAAGCAATAGAAACCCCCTTTTTCATTTGTAGCTCCCATGTCCTTCTTTCTTCTCCAAATGATTGTAGCTCCAATTTTCCTATAGTGCACACAAGATTGAAGCAAAAGACTATGATATGAATCATGCCATGAGAATACTAGAAGTGTGATTTTAGTGTGAGAGCAAGAATTGTAAATGCAAAGAGGTGGGGACTCAAAGACTCAAGAATTTGGATTTTCAAGACTTAAGCATTAAGATTCAAGGACTTAAGGACCCAAGGACCCGAAATGAGAGAAAGAGTGTCCATTTTATAATTGTCATGGAGGATGAGAGCATTGGATTTGTCACCCATAGATATGCGATGTGGCAAGAGATTCCTTTGAGAATCCATGATGCATATGACAAAATATGCCAATTGTAAGATTCTATGACACATGAAAGTCAAACTTGGCTAAATATGGAAGAGAATCTATGATGCATCATAAGACACCTCAACCCATTTAAAGCCAAGAATCTATAACGAATAAGCCAAATAGGGTTGTGCGTAAGAGGTAAGAATATTTGATTATGACAAATCTTAGCCAAGTGTCAAAGGAGAATCCACAAGGTGTCATATCCAAGTGACATGATGATGCAATATTTTATGGAATATTTGAATTAAAAATCCTCTTATTCCACAAAATAAGAATTAGTAGAAAATGGAATTAATGATGGAAAATGGAACTTAGGAAATTAAGAGTTTCCATGGTTTGCAGATAATGAATCACTTAATTAATAAAACTAATTAATGGAGGATGATAATTCAGAAGAATAATTAGAAAGAATAGGATTAAATTATGGGTTATTTAATCCTATAGAGAAAATTAACAGATGATTGGCCAAATTGATTGAATGAATGCGACCGTATCCTTTGATGAAAATGTGATGATGATATAGATCGAATAAGATGATGACCAATAGATCAAAGACATGATCAGATTGATTGATTGAAGTTGATAACATGCCAAGGACACATGACATGAATTGGTTTCTTTGTAACATTTAACTGACATCGTAAATGCTACAAGATTGAAATTGATTGATAAGGTTTGATCATAATAACATCAACAGACATTGTCAATGGTATTAAAATGGTTGATGATGCCATGATCTGGCATTGAAAGCCTCAACAATGTCAAATATTGAATGACATGAATGATACTTTGACCTAGCACTGAGAGCCATGACAGTACTAAGGTTAGAGTGATGAGATTGATAGGTTGATAGGTTTCCAAGGCACTAAAAGCCACAACAATACCTAGGACAAGATAAATGATTATTGATTCAAGATGTTTGATATGTTTCAGGTTGATTAGGACTGATTTCAAGTGATTTCGGGTTGATTTGAAATGGTTTTGAGTTGATTTGATATGATTCTGAGTTGATATGAAATTGATGTGAAAGAGGATACAAATGATGAAATATGGTCAATCTGGCCAAAAGATCAAAGTTAGTAGAATGATAAAATGGGACAAATTAGTATGAAGAAGTGATGAGACCATAGATGCTAACCATTTTTGAGCATGTACAAAAGGTCAAATTGCTAAAAAATGGGGTTTTCAAGAGGACTTTTATCTTTTTGATAACTCAAAATGTTAAAGAGACAAAAAATGAGATGGAAACCACCGACCCTAACACAATTTAAAATAAACTTCAGTGGTGTTGCTGGAATGGGTATAGGAGTGGAGAGTTGAGTGTTGAGAAATGGGAATGGTGATGCATTGTTAGTTTACTCTGGAAAGGTGGGGGGTGGAAGTAATAATTTGGCTAAAGCTATGGCTCTACTTTGTGGTCTTCAACTAATTAGTGAAATGTAGTTAAGGAAATAACTATAGAAGGGGACTCCAAATTAATT
Source organism: Cupressus sempervirens (assembly GCA_028749045.1). Classification (NCBI taxonomy): domain Eukaryota; kingdom Viridiplantae; phylum Streptophyta; class Pinopsida; order Cupressales; family Cupressaceae; genus Cupressus; species Cupressus sempervirens. Next base: position 337,704,437 of record CM053785.1, read on the forward strand.
ATTGATATGGTAAATGGAGTATCCCAATCAGGATGGAATATTCAAATTATCATCATAGACATTAGGCATATTTTAGAAAGGATGGAAAAGGTCCACCTACAACACATCTATAGAGAAGGAAATAGGGTGGCCGATGTGACGGTTGCCATGGGTTTTGAATTAACAACAATCACGTGCTGGAGAAATATGGAAAATCTAAATGAGGATAATATGTCCTTGATTGAAAAAGAAAGAGGGGGGAGTATTAATTAATCATGACTACAAAATTTAAGGTTGGGGCCAAATTTTTCAATTTCTACCTTAGAAAGTTGAAATTCGCTAAATTTAATAAAAGTTTTAGGGAAATGAGGAGAAGATGTGGCCATACAAATGGAAAAATGAATGAATGCAAATTAAGGAGAGTGTCATTTTTCCATTACAGTAACATACTATAGAATTCAAATTACTTCTCCTTTGAAAGTATGAATAATATCATTATTTAGATTGTTAGAGATTTTAGGGGTGTAAAAATTATGATGTTAAACATGCATGATTCTCATAATAAATTTGCATGGGATTTTGATGTGTCTCAAAAATGGGCTTGTAAAACTATTTTTCCCTTTGTAGAGGGGTCCAGGGCTAAAAGTGTTAGGTTTAGATGTGCATCACTGAGGTGGGGGAATCAAAAGAAGGCAGGGAAGATATGGGTGGAGACTTGAATAGGCTGGAGCCCACAAAAATTGAGAATTTCAAAGAAAGGATGGCTATCTGGTTCCTTTTAAAGGAAGGGGGATTTATGCCTTACATGTAGGTGATGGTGGGGTATGACAAGAATTGTGCCCTCTAGTTCGTTAGTGGGTGGAATGACTCCAAGGTAACCATAAATGGCATTACTTTTCAAGTAAATGGGGAAGTAATTTCCATGGGTACCGAGCTATCTATGAAGGAAAAAAAAGGAGAAAGGTCACGAAAATGGTAGATGAGGCTAGTATGAGAAAAAATTTTGCAGATAACAAAGAATCGGTGTGCTACAAAGGAAGATTTAAGAGGGATAGGCTGCTAGCTCTGTGGGATGATATTTTCCTAGTGCTCATGAAATACCTTATGATGGAGGGTAGGTTTGGTGTTTACTACTATTACCACTTTCCCCTCTGGAATCATTTTAGAAATAGGGATTTTATTTCTATCCCATTTTTTCTGCTACATTCTCTGGAGGATATGGTCAGTGATGTTAGGTAGAAGAGGAACAAGGGGCATAATTTCACCATTATTCACCAAGGCCTATTTTTTGGCTATACCAATTCCATCTTGTCCTTTGCCCCCTAGGGTGGTGGTGCTTGACAACTAGCACCACCACCAAAGTTCCCCCCTGACTACCAAAACTAGTGCCAGAATTCATACCCCATGGCCTTCCCCTAGCCATGACAATAAGAAAAAGAAGAAAGTTGAAGTGGTTGTGGAACAAAAGGGTAGTAAAAAGGTTAAAGTTGAAAAATTGGTGGAGGTGGAAGAGGAGGATATAGAGGAGGAGGGAGGTGGAAAGGGTAGGAGAAGGTCAGGAAGACTTGCCCAATCCCAAGAAAGACATAAGTAAAAATGTAATAGATTCATGGTTAAAGAGGTGCAGGAGGAGAGCTCTGAGAATAATGAAAGGGAGAGGGAGGATGAGAATAACTTTGACTCCAAGAGAGAAAAAGGGAAAGAGGAGGTAGAAAAAAGTGAGAATTCTACTAACAATTCTGCTGATAATGCCTAGATGTCTGTTGGAAATACTCAGGTGTCGGCTGGGAATGCCATCACTATGGAGACTACCCATATTTTGGTCAACTTCACCTTGCAACCCATTACCTTTTGTGAAGATTGTAGCAAAGTGGATACCTCCCCCATTACCATTTCCTCCCCAGTCAAGGAAAATTCCAAGGTTATTACTAACCCAAAGGTTTTCAGGATGATAACTAGGCAAAAAAACCTAAAGAGGAAGTTAAAAAGGTGGGAATTGAAAATAAAGAGAAGGTCGAGAACCAAAAGGAGGCGATTGCCCAACTGGATCAAAGGGTTAAAATTTTAGGGGAAGGATTCTCCAACTTCTCTAAATTTTCCCTAAAGGTCACTCATGTTGCAACAACCACCCTCCAATTGCTGGCATAGGAGAAAGAAGAACCAGCGATGGACATGGAGGATCATAAGCTCCTCTTTAAGTTTCTTGCTGATGATTGGGCTTGAGTTTTATTAGCTAGGAAGGGAAAGGAAAAAATTGAGAAATTTTATAAGTCTATAGTTTTAAGAGATCATTGGATCCTAGTTGTTTTATGTTATTATGTTGTTACATGGTTTGTTGGTATCCAATTGTTACTCAGACTTGGGTTGGCCTGACTGTGCCAGTAGTTTTTTATGAACTTTAGTAGTATGGTAGTATTTATAGACTTCTACTATAGATTAGTTGTTTCTATTCATAGAAATATGCTAGTTAGTAGTTTGGTTAGAAATATTGTGGTTAAGTTACTTCTTAGTTTGGTTTTGCTTTAGTAATGTTCTCTGTTGGTTTCTGCTGGTAATGTGTTGGTTACTAGCCTTTTGGATGTAAGGGCCAATCCCCTTGTTTTTGGCCACTTTTAATTTCAAAAATATTTTAGGTAAATTTTTCTTATTTATTTAAGTTAATTAAGTTTTCAAGAATTCAATTTTTTTAAATGATAACAAGAAAAGAGAAACAAAATGTTAAAAGAGAATATCATATTTATGATCATATTTTAAAAAGATTATACTTAAAATCAATATTTAATAGAAATATTATTTTATTGTTCTATATTAAAACATGATAAACAAATGTTAAAAGAAAATCTATATTTATTATCTTATTTATCAAAAATAATATAATAATAATAATAATTTTTTAAATTAAAAATATAACGCATTATATATATATATATATATCACTTTTTTTTTCATTTACAATTTTTTTATGTAATTTATAAAAATAAAATAAAAACTTAGTAGTGTAAATAAAACTTTTACTATTTTGTAAAACTTTTTCATTATTTGTAATAATTTTAATTGAAATTGTTCCAAAATCAATTAATTTATTAATTAATGGACATCGCTCATGGAGTTAATCTTGTTACTAACATTATGAATGTGAAACTATTATTATTTTATTAAAATATGATGAATGAATGAATAAAATAAATTTATTTAAATTTATAATATACAAGTGTTAATATTATTAAAATTTTAATAGAGAGTAAAGTTCCAAGTTTCTTGATTAATATTTCTTAATTTAAATTGGCCATTCTACTTAGTAGCTTATTTTATTTATGAAGGTGAAATAAATTTATTAATATCTTTTGATTTAATTTTACCTAACAAATATAAATTTATCAATATCATGTTTCAATTTATTAAAAAGATCAGTTGAGAAAAAGTGAGATTAGATTTATACTAAGTTGGGGACTCAGTGCTAAGTTTGAGCATTTTTTTTAAGCTCGAAAATAACATATCAATAGGATAGGGGATGACATATGGGGATGGCATGATGGTCATTGACAAATTGATCAACTATGTAACTGGCTTCATCTCCCACTTCAAACTTAAAAGTCATGTTAACTATTGCTATATCTATCTTTCCTCTTTGGCAAATCCTTAAAGGATTTGAATAGTCTATTTAAAGATAATTTGATTTTTCTAATAAGTCTTATCCTTACAGAGATATTTGCATCTATTTCTAAGTACTCCAACCAACCACGAAATTGTATTGGTTTTCTCTACATCCATTGGCATTAACTTCGTATTTCGTAAAACATTATATCTCTTTTGACATTATCCTTTCAGCTTAGGAAAAAATGGAAGTTGGATATTCACAAATTGGATTTGTTGAAAAGTCTTTTGAAACTTTTAAGGAGACACAATTAACACTATAAAGTTAATTTATGCAACCTTTATAAGCATCTTCCTTTACTGTGCCAAAATGGGAGCTTTGTAACATGATGTAGACATCCATCAAAGTCTAATGTAAATAGTTTCTAGAAGTTTCCAAACACTATGGTTAGAAATGGTCTCGTTATTATGTATGAAAAATGTAGAGGAGTTGATAAGGAATGTTACTCTTTGGCAAAATGCCTCAAGAGACATTATTTGTTCAAACTCCATTAGGTAACTAGGGAGGTATACTATATCCATCACACCAAAACTGCATGTTGTTGGTGGATAGGGCTCATAGGCAATATAGTTTCTATGCCAACACCCCCCACATGATGGAGCCGAACACAACCATTAATCATTTGGGATTTGCACCCACTACATACCGTGTTAGTAATCCAAGCATACATAGGTGAAGGGTCAAAGGGATTGAGGGACTCAGACTAATGACCCAGGCTCTAATACCATGTAGATTTTTCCATCACACCAAAAACACATGCAAGTGTTGGAGAGGGCTCATTGGAGATATATTCATTACACCTAGATATATATATATATATATATATATATATATATATATATATATATATATATATATATATATATATCTAGGATGATACGCAATGCATGTTTATGTGACCATGTATGCAAAATATGAGTACATAAAAAATGGATGTGCAGCTACATGGGAAGATATTTAATAGTCATCAAAAATGAAAAGGAACAAGTGCTTCCAACAAAATACCTCCAAAACTCATAAAAGACCACAAGGATCAGTACAAAAGATGGAAAACATGTAAACATGGGATGAAAAAAAATGGTTTTAGGCCTATTATATTTCTTTTAATGCAACACAAAATTCTTGATCATTGTGTAGTAGTTCTAATTTTATGTGTGATTAAAGGTAAGGCCATTTACTTTTCACTAGTGTTATCAAGTATCATTTTACATGGAGATTTCTTGAGTTAATTTTTTTAATATTGTATGCATACAATAGATGTAGAAAAAATTCTAGAGCCTTCAAATCCTTTGTCACTATATTTTAGTAGAACATATAGGTTAAGATGTTCCTCAAAAGAGAAAATGCATACTCATGTAGTGTTTTGTTTAGCAAAATTTGACAAGTTATGTAAGGATCATGGAGTTGAGAGATATAAGACAAATCCATACACTCCACAAAAAAATGTAGTTGTAGGGAGGATGAATAGAATATTGAGGGAGAGGTCTAGCATTATGTTGAGTAGTGTTGGTCTTGAATAAAAAATTTGGGTTCAAGATGTAGCCTATGCATGCTATCTAATTAAAAGATCTCCTACTTTAGCACTTGTTGAGAACACACCCATGGAGGCATGGTCTAGTGAGAAACCCTCGTTGAGACATCTTAGAGTATTTCTTTAAGGAATATGTTCATTTTATATGGGAGAAATGACCAAAGTTGGAAAACAAGGTAATTAAGTGTATCTTCATTAACTATGGTGTCAGTATGAAAGGTTACAAGCTTTGAGACAAGTTGTAGGGAAGGTGCTCTATAAAATCTAAGTGTGATATTTCATGAGCTAAAACCTTGAATAGTTATTTTTCATCCAAAAAAGGAAGGGAAGAAGAAAAAGGAAGCAGTTAATATTCCTACTACCTCTAAGTAAGATGAACTATGAGCTCCTAATGGACTTGATGATGAGGGGAGCCTAGGAGAGCCTAAGAGACTAAATTTTTTGAAGAAGAGCAAGAACCTGGACTTCAAAATTATATGATGTCTACTTGTGATAGGGAACAACTTGATAGATATGGTTATTCACCTAAGAAGTTTGGATATTCTTTGGTGGATTCTACTTGTATATTTATTTTGGATTCTAGCATTAATGAGCCTAAGACTATTAGAAGGGCTATGGGTAGGAATATTTTAGATTCCTAGATGGAATCTAGGAATGAAGAGATGGAAACATTAAAGAAGAATGCTACATGGGATTTGATATCTTTTCCTAAATAATAGAAACCTTTTGGATAAAATGGATGTTCAAGAAAAAAATGGTTCTAGATGGTAGCGTTGAGAAGTATAAGGCACAATTTGTTGCAAAGAGCTATTCACATGTGAAGGGAATTGATTATGGTGAAATATTCTCTCCTCTAGAAGATTTAACATTCATTTTGTTCTTTTTATCAATTGTAGAATCTTATGATTTGAATTTGAGAAAATGGATGTGAAGACAATATTCCTTCATGGTGATTTAGAGGATGAAACTTATATGTCATAGCAAAAGAATTTCATTGAGAAAGGTAAATAGAATCTTGTTTGTAAGGTCAAGCAATCTCTATATGGTGTAAAGTATTCTACTAAAATATGGTATGAAAATTTTGACACCTATGTAATGTCCTTGAAATTTCTTAGATCTAAATCTAACCATTTTTTATATTAAAAATATAAAAATGGTTGCATTCTCATCATAGTCTTGTATGTGGATGATGTGTTATTTATTGGGAAGAGAAAGAAAATGATTTTATTGTTGTAAATAAGTATTTACTTATTACACTTACTTAAGTTTTACTTAGGTTAATGCATTATTTAATTATTATTTTAGGTGAGACACTTAGGAGTTTCTGTACTCTCATTGAGTTACACAACTCTAATTATGCACATGGTGTCTACAACACAGGAGTATGCACCATTCACTGAGTTGTCATGATGACAACACAATTATCTACACTCCTCATTTAGCACATGTTGTCTACACCACTGATTTGCATGCTACACCATTGTAGGCTTATCCTCGCATCATTGCACTTAATCTCGTGGTTAATGGAGGATAACCCATATCTAGTGGGCATGTGCCTGGTTGTATGACATATCATGATGCTAACTTTTGTGCATTCTAGAAGCTCTCCTGAGGCCTTTATATTTAGGCACTCCTAGTGTACTCTAATCCAGTTATTGAATGAATATCGTCATTCTGATCATACTCTATCTATTTTGGTCTACTGTATGCTTGTGTTGAGTTCTTTAGTTACTGGGTGAATTCTGGCCTAAGACAAATTCTTACATGGTATCAAAGTTGAGGAGGATTCTCATCACGTAGTTTTTTGAGACCGTTCATGCTTCAGCACCTCAACACGAATCCAAAGGATCTGCAAAAATTGGGAGCATCTAGAGCTAGATCTAACCTCACCGTTGCATTTGGAGTGTCAATTTGGTGAAGATCAACTATTAATTTTCCTATATTAGGTTAAAGTTGATTGTGAGGCAACTTTTTTTTGCAAATCGAAACCCGGAGGCCCCGATTTGCAATTTGGGTATGATCGTTTCATTGATCTAATTATTGTATTTTCGGATCTGAATTTAATTTATTCTCTATATCTTTGGGTATTTTTCAAAATTATTATTCGGATCGGTATATTTTGAAATTATTATTCGGATTTATTTAGAGAATAAATTTTTTGGGCGAACTGGGTAGTGACACCCCAGCTTAGCTCTGTGATTTTGGGAAAAATTATTTATTTATTGTAGAGATTTTTAAATCTATGACAATCTTTGCAAGTTTGGCAACCATACTCTGCAACAAATCAGTCATCAAACTTCAAGTCTGACAACTTATCGAGGCCTCATTACACAATTGGCAACTAGAGGAGCATAACCTCCAGCACATTTTTTTCAACGTGAGTGTGGTGTTTAATTTAAACAGCACCTAAACCACTCTACCCACAAATGTGGGACTAAAACCCATGAACTTTTGACAATTGAAATCGCCAGTACCACAGACTGGAGGATTTTGACACTACGTGAATATTTTGGCATGGAATCAATAGTCCATTCAACCTTGGTGCCTGTAAAACTCATTCACAGTGACCACTCTCCCTATGACATGTGTTGAAAAGGTGTACACATAGATCTAACATCACCCTGCATAGTTAGATCATCAGCCACGTCACATCATGATGCCGACAATCCACACAGTCTGCCACATAGACTGCTAACAGAGCACCACAATCAATGCCATGCTGACACACACATCAACCCTGTACGGTCAGCATATAGCTATTCATATAGTCCCCAAGCCATGCAACACATAAGCATCCGTATGCCATCTCACCCAGACATGTCATTCATGTCCGTACATAATACATCATTATGACATCATGATGACACACCAGGCAGTCATGATTCTGCTGATGTCTGTTAGGATAAACCACAGACAGAAATAAAAACTACATGCAAATATAAATAATAACAAAAAATAATAGAACACATAGAAATGAACACAAGGCACCAAGATTTAACATGGTTCACCCAATCCCTGGGCTACGTCCACCAAATAGCAAGTTCAATCTTATTACAATCCAGTGATTACAACCTGATTACAATCCGTAATCCCTTACAGCTCAATACCACCGCAAGAACCAATTTCTTATCACAACATTATAAAAATACCCAACCCTAAGCCCTTTTATACAACTATTAAACCACTTTAGGGTTATAACATGTCAGCCATATGTCGGCCATAATATGTCACCACAATCTAACAATCTCCCACTTGGGGACTGATTAGGCTCCACACTAAACAACAATCTCCCACTTGGAGACTGATCCTATAGCAATACCACTACCACATGGGGCTCCCACAATCTAACAATCTCCCACTTGGGGACTGATCAGGCTCCACACTAAACAACAATCTCCCACTTGGAGACTGATCCTGTAGCAATACCACTACCACATGGGGCTCCCACTGGATCAAACCATCCTGGACTCTACTGTTCTTTTATTCATGTTCAGTCTAAAAGACCAACTGAAGCTAAAGAGGAGTTCAGCTTCTCCCTTGTTACAACCTTTGTCAACATATCTGCTGGATTGTCATTGGTATGTATCTTCTCCAGCTTTAACTGTCCATCCTCCAAAACTAACCAAATGAAATGGTACCTCAACTGTATGTGTTTGGTCTTAGAATGCAGAGCTGAATTCTTAGCAAGATGAATGGCACTCTGACTATCTATGAACAAATAATTATTCATCTAAGGATGTCCCAATTCTTCCAAGAAGAACTAAAGCCATATCATCTCTTTGGCTGCTTCTATAGCAGCAACATACTCTGCCTCTGTAGTGGAGAGAGCATTAATCTTCTATAACCTAGAAACCTAGCTCACGGCTGCCCCACCAATAGTAAAGTCATAACCTGTAGTACTCCACCTGGTATCAATATCCCCAGCCAAATTTGAGTCAACATAGCCCTGTAAATCAATAGTAGAGCCCCCAAAGTGTAAACACTTATTGGATGTTCCTCTCAAATATATAAGAATCCACTTGACAGCATTCCAATGCTCAAATCCTGGATGACTCATATACCTGCTAACGACTCCCACTGCATGTGCAATATTTGGCCTAGTTCATACCATAGCATATATCAAACTTCCTACAGCTGAAGCATAGGGTACCTCGGACATCTTATCCTCCTCTTCCTGTGTCTTGGGACACATCTTTTTATTCAATTTCAAATGACCAGGTAAAGGTGTGTTGACAGCTTTAGCATTCTCCATAGAGAAACGTTGCAACACCTTCTCAACATAATCAGCTTGAGATAGCGTCAATGTTCTGTTCTTCCTATCTCTGCAAATCTTCATACCAAGGATTTTTTTTGCTACCCCCAAATCCTTCATAGAAAATGCATGTGCTAATTGGCGTTTCAGCCCCTTAATATGATCCATGTTAGACCCAGCTACAAGCATATCATCAACATATAAAAATAAAATAATGTAGCTATCATCATCCAACCTCTTAAAATAAACATAGTAATTTGAATGACACCTATTATATCCATGCTCATGCATAAAACTGTCAAATTTCAGATACCATTGTCGAGGTGCTTGCTTCAAGCCATATAAACTTTTCTTCAATTTGCACACCAAGTTCTCCTTACCTTTGACCTCAAAACCCTGTGGCTGAGCCATATATATTTCTTCATCCAAATCACCATGAAGAAAGGCTATTTTAACATCCATCTGCTCTAAATACAAATCTTCAATAGCCACAAGACTTAAAACAGTACGAATAGAAGTCATTTTAACAACAGTAGAAAATATCTCATCAAAATCAGTTCCCTTTTTCTGTGCAAACCCTTTTACAACTAACCTGGCCTTAAATCTTTTCTTACCTCCTTCCTCTTCTTTCAACTTGTAAACCCATTTATTCTATAAAGCCTTTTTACCTGCAGGGAACTTGCACAAATCCCATGTCTTATTTTTCAGCAAAGAGTCCATTTCATCTTTCATTGCAAACTCCCACTGAATCTTAGTATCCACCTGCACAGCTTCATCATAACTTTCAAGTTCACCAGCATCAGTAAGTAAAATAGAATACAAAGAGGGAGAAAACCTTTGTGGAGGTCTAATTTTCCTTGTTGACCGTCTAACATTCACTGGTGTGTGTGGTATTTGTTGTTGCAGTTGTTGCACATCATGAGGAATGTATGGAACATCAACTTTTTGAGTATCATCCAACACTACATAATCATCTTCTTTCTTCTCATGTTGCTGCAACAGATCTTTGTACAACACTTTCTCATTGAAAATGACATCCTGACTTCTAATAATTTTTAGATTTTCAAAATCCCAAAGCCTATAACCAAATTCATTAATGCCATATCCAACAAAGATACATTTCTGTGATTTAGCTTCTAGCTTGGTTCTATTTTCAGAGTCTATATGAGCAAAAGCTTCACAACCGAAGGTCTTGAGAAAAGAATAACTCACCTTCTTACCAGTCCATGCTTCCTATGGAATACCATAGGCCAAAGGAGTAGAGGGACCTCTATTAATCAAATATACTACAGTATTGACAGCCTCTGCCCACATGTGTATGGGCAACCCAACATGCAACCTCATGCTCCTTGCGCGCTCCATTATAGTCCTGTTCATGCATTCAGCCACTCCATTTTCCTGTGGAGTCCTTGGAACAGTTTTTTGTCTACGAATACCATTAGTGGAGCAATAATCTTCAAATTCATGACTGCAATACTCACCACCATTATCAGATCTGAGACATTTTAATTTCTTACCAGTCTCATTTTCAACTAAGCATTTCCATTTCTTAAAAGTTTGAAATACATCAGATTTATGTCTAAGGAAATAAACCCATACTATTCTAGTTGCATCATCAATAAATGTAACATAATAATGAGAGCCACCAAGGGAAGATACCTGGGCTGGTCCCCATACATCTGTATGCACAAGCTCTAATTTCTCCTTTTTGTTTTCCTTCCCTATCTTTACAAAACTCACTCTCTTTTGTTTTCCATACACACAACTTTCACAGAAATCCATATTCACGCATTTTAGACCTGGTATAACTTTCCTTGAATGAATTACTTTCATACCTTTCTCACTCATGAGCCCAAGTCTATTGTGCCACAATGTTGTATCAGAATCTACAACAGCTATTTGTCCTCCCTGCTCAACTACAGTAATTGTTCCTGAATATTCATTTTTCTCTGAAACAATCAAAGTAGAAGGAACAATATGACATGTACAAAGATATAAGGTGCCTACTTTCACACCTTTTGCTACTACAAGGGAACCTTTTGAAACCTTCCAATTTTTATCATTAAAAGTAACTACACAACCCTCATCACCGAGTTGCCTTGCTGAAATTAAATTTTTACTTAGTTTTGGAACATGTCTTACCTCATGTAGTAGCCAATGATTCCCATTCTACAACTTAATCTTAATTTTCCCCTTTCCAACAATCTGACAGGGTTCATTATCCCCCAAATAAACAAGCCCAAAATCCCCTTGGACATAATCAATGAAATAACCTCTATGAGGTGTAGCATGAAATGAAGCACCAGAATCTAAAACCCATGAATCATCAACACTCTCTAAAGACAGAAGCAAAGCATCCTCTTTGGATTTGTTACTTACCACATTTGCCTCCTTGTCTCCATCTGATTTATCTCCTTCATTTTTCTTTCGATTCCAGCAATCTTTCTTTTTGTGCCCTGGTTTCCCACAGTACCAACAATCATTTGGTCCTCTTGATTGAGACATCCTCCCCTTTGACTTTCCTCTTGATTTCCCATGATTTCTAGAGTTACTTCCTCTTTCAGTCGTTCTGCCCCTGCTTTGTGCATTTAAAGCACTTCCTGATGTAGATCCACTTGAGGATTTTCTACGAGTTTCCTCACTTAAAATAACACCAATCACATCATCATATTTTAGGGTACTAGATCCAGGAACAGAATCACTCACTGCCATTACCAAGCCATTCTAGCTTTCAGGCAAAGAACACAAAATCAAGAGAGCCCTAATTTCTTCATCAAAATTGATAACCACAGAAGATAATTGACTAGTAATAGTATTAAACTCATTTTAATGATCTGCAATAGATCCACCTTTTTCCATTTTCATATTAAATAAATGCTTCATGAGAAATACCTTATTTGAAGCGGAGGGCTTTTCATACAGTATCGCTAGGGTTTTCATCAAATCTTCTGTCGTCTTTGCTTTTGTAATATTAAATGCCACTGATGGTGCCAAGCATAACTGAATGCTTTCGAGTGCCTTTCTGTCCAAAAGATCCCATTCAGCCTCTGACATAGTTCCCTGATTCTTGGCTTTTCCTTCCAACGGCTTCCATAAATCCTTCTGATATAAATAGTCTTCCATTTGCATCTTCCATAACTGGAAGTTCTGCCCATTAAACCTGTCAACCCTCAACTTACCCTCATCTGCCATCGCTCTCATTCAACTGTGAGACTCCCACTTAATCATGAGACTTTCCTGTAGAGGATAACTGAAAGACAACCTTGCTCTGATACCACTTGTTAGGATAAACCACAGACAAAAATGAAAACTACATGCAAATATAACCAATAATAGAAAATAATAGAACACATAGAAATGAACACAAGGCACCAAGATTTAACGTGGTTCACCCAATCCCTGGGCTACATCCACCAAATAGCAAGTCTAATCTTATTACAATCCAGTGATTACAACCTGATTACAATTTGTAATCCCTTACAACTCAATACCGCCACAAGAACCAATTTCGTATCACAACATTATAAAAATACCCAACCCTAAGCCCTTTTATACAAGTATTAAACCGCTTTAGGGTTATAACATTTCGGCCATATGTCGGCTACCATGTCGGCTACTGCCCAAAAAATTTTTTTTGGGAACCCCACTATTTATGAAGTATGTATAGTACTTTCCTGATCAGTCACCAAAATCTAACAATGTCATCCTATTTATGAGCTTAAAATTGATGCCTGTCTGGATGTCAAAATAGGCCAAATTAGAACTACTGTGATGGTCGTATGGCCATCAAATCTAACCCCATTATTTGCTGATGCAACCCCTCTCTAGATTCATTTTGGATTTTGAAGTCCAATTTTGGGAGGCCATAAGTTGCACATCCAGACTCCAAATCAGGTGCAATTTTTTCTAAAATTGGGTTAAATTTTTAAATTTTTTAGTGGTGCAGCTATTTTTTGGTTTTGGTGCATGGATTGTTTAGAAATTTCATTTTGTGCTGACTTTACTTGGATAATCCTACATTTTCCAACTTCAAATGCTCTGTACAGGCACATCTGGAGTCGAAAATAGATTCCATTTTTTTTGAAAGTGCGTATTTTTTTGTGTACTTTCTAGATCTAGCATCAAATTGTAGTGTTGTGTGGAAAAAATTGTCACTTTCAGTAATAGGGCCTTTCTTTGCTTTATAATGCTTCAGAATTGTAGCACATTGTAAAGTTTTAGATTTGTACTCCATTAAGAGGTTGTAACAAGAAAAATAAAAAGTTCACGAAGGCCAAAATTGGCAAGTGGCCCATTATAATCACACTACTGGTAAAGTGCCCAAAGCATCTATTTTGGGGGGGTTTCTTGATTTAGTGAAAAGGGGGGGTGTTCTTGGTGTTGTGTTCTCTCTTTTCTGCACTTTTCTTTCATTTTTTGCATTATGGGAAACTTTAAGTTTCCTAAATTAACTCCTCATAACTATGCTTCATGGTCAATCAAAATGTTGTATCACTCAATGCATAATGGAGTTTCACAATTTGTAGATGGTACTCTTCCTAAACCAGTAGGTGATAATGTGTTTGCAAGTGATATTTCAAATTGGGTAGCAATGGATAGAAAAGCCCTAGGTGATATAAGTTTGGGGGTAGATGATAAAATCATGTATTAAATCAAGAAATGTTCTACATCCAAGGAAGCTTGGGATACCCTTGAAAGCCTTTATGGTAAAATGTATGAAGAGGATGTATTCAAAATTGAAGATGAGCTTGTTTCCTTAGATCCTAAGTCATATGTGTTAGGAATAAGGTGTCTCAACCTTGGATAATTCTTATTCTTATTATTTGTTTTGTAAAATATATTCATTGCAAATAATGTTGATGTGTTGACATCTTGAATTATGTATAAGGAGATCATAGCTAAAATGGTTATGATGGATTCCTATGACACGTAAGAGCTATGTTAGGAAGATTCAATGGCAGGTGAAGACATGTGGCAATTGATAAATTTGAGTACTGTACACTCTACCCCAATAGTGGGGTTCCTATTTTCTCGGAGAATGGTAAAACCCTAATACGATTACCTTTGGGAGTAGCCCTAAAAGTGAAGCGCATGTTATAAGCATTTTATGGTTACGAAGAGGGGTATGCGAGATAGTGTATTTTTGGTACTGTGAGTTGCTACTGGAGTCTTCTGTTGTCGCTATTGAACTTGCATTGCAAGTGTATTGTAACCTTGTGTTGAAGATAATACATTGTGCAGGTTTTGGAGGGGTGGGGTTGTTTTACCGAAAGGTTTTTCCCCACTGAAAAATTTGTGTTATGTGTTTCTTTCTCTGTCTAGTTTCTTTATGCTTGCTTGGCTGAAATATTGTTGTTTGCATGATATTGAATCTGTAAGTGTAAAAGATTTTAATAGGATTTGAACCATACTTCTCTTAAGAGATTAGTGTAAGAAGCTATTTTCACACCTGAGTTTCCTTACAAGTGGTATTAGAGCTTGATCAACCTTTGATCCTAGTTGTTGGGTAGGGTTTTTTGAGCTAATCTCAAGTTGAGTGGGAGTCTTATGCAGAGCATCCTAAATCTTATTTGTAGATTGAGATGGTGAGTTCATCATATGGAAGAATGGAGGTGGAGAAATTTAATGGCACTAATTTTGAGTTGTGGAAACTCAAGATGGAAGACATGCTGGAAGATCTTGATCTATAGGAAGCGACTTCAAATGCGACAAGACCAGCAACTGTAACTCAAGAAGATTGAGATATTAAAGACTGTAAAGTTAAGGGTCTCATAAGAATCTGTTTAACTGATGTAGTTCTTCTGAATGTTCTAGATGAGAAAATTGCATATAGTTTGTGGCAAAGACATGGGGTCATGTATCAGGCCAAATCTTTGGTGAACAAGTTGTTCTTGAGGAAGAAGTTGTACTCTCTATGAATGGAGGAAGGTGGATCCTTAATGGATCATTTAAATGCATTTAATTTTTTGGCTACACTATTGACATCAACTAGTGTCAAGTTAGAGGAGGAGGATCGTTGCTACACACTTTTGTGTTCTTTACCAGATTCATTGAACCATCTTGTGATGGCTCTCAAAATCATGTTAGTCACTTTCAAAATGGATGATGTGGTGTCTTCACTACTATCAGAGGAGATGCGGAGAAAGGCTTCTATTTCAGAAAAAGATGCCCTTGCTGTTCATGGGGGATCCATGGAAAGAGGGAAGAAAAATGACAATAATTCTGACAATAAGGGTAGATCCAAATCCCATGGGAAGTCAAAGACTTCCAATAAGTCCAAAGAAAAATGTTGGAACTATGATAAATTGGGGCACTTCCGTAAAGATTGCAAAGAGTCGAAGAAGAAGAAGAAAGGTTCAAATTCAGCTTCAAAAAGATCTCAAGAAGATGGCAATGCATTCATCATAGCTTTGGCAGCCCATGCATCTGATGATGTGTGGTTGGTTGACTTGGGTGCATCTTTTCACATGACCTCTCACCAAAACTAGTTCTCAAAATATGAAGAGTTCGATGGTAAAAAGGTGTACTTGGGTGATGATTCTCACCTAAAGATAGTTGGATGTGAAAGGGTCACTATCAAATTTCCTAATGGATGAGTAAAGAGAATCAATGGAGTTATGGACATTCCAGGTTTGGCACAAAACCTATTATCTATAGGTATGCTGAATGATGTAGGTGTGCAAGTTATTTTTTCAAAAGAAGGATGCAAGATGATGAGAGGATGGATAGTGCTTGCAAGGGGTACTAGGAGAGGTACCTTATTTCAGCTAGATGCATGTATTCCTCTATATAATAGTTCTTCATCCTCACCATCTGAACGAGCAGTGAAGAATACTATGGTTATTGGTTCTAATGGAAATGCAAACACTTTGGAAGGTAAGCTTCCTATAGAAAAGAAAATGTTATGGCATTTGAGATTTGGTCACATTGGTGAAAAGGGTCTGAGTACCCTGAAAAATAAAAATCTCATCGAGGGGTTAAATAATTGCAATCTTGAGTTAGACTTCTATGAACATTGTGTCTATGGTAAAAAAAATTGTGTTTAGTTTTACTCTAGTTCTCACAAATCATCTAATTTTTTGGATCTTATTCATTTTGATGTATTTGGTCCTATAAAAGTTCCTTCAATCTCCAAGTCTATATTTTTTGTATCTTTCATAGATGATTATAGTAGAAGGACATGGATTTATTTCCTTAAAAGTAAGAAACAAGTCATTAGTTGATTCAAGGAATTTAAAGCCCTTGTAGAGAATTAGACTAGTAAGAAGATTAAGTGTGTGAGAACTGACAATGGTGGTGAGTTTTGCTTAGCAGAGTTTGAATAATTCTGTAAAGAACATTGTATTGAGATGGCTTCATTAGAGAAAAACAAAACCTGGGACCTTGTACCTTTTCCTAAATGGAGAAAATCTATTGGTTGTAAATGGGTGTTCAAGAAGAAATTCTTTGCAGATGGTAGTGTTGAAAGGTACAAAGCTAGATTGGTTGCAAAGGGGTATTCACAAGTAGAGGGAATAGATTATGGTGAAATATTCTCTCCTGTTGTGAAGTTGACATCCATTAGATTTCTGTTATCACTTGTTGTATCATATGATTTAGAGATAGAACAGATGGATGTGAAGACAAATTTCCTTCATGGTGATTTGGAGGAAGAGATTTATATGTCACAGCCTGAGCACTACATTGTTAAAGGTAAAGAATCCTTAGTTTGCAGATTAAAGAAATCTCTATATGGTTTGAAGAAATCTCCTAGGATGTGGTACCTTAAGTTTGATGCCTTTGTGTTGTCAATTGGATTTGTAAGATGGAATTTAGATCATTATATTTATTTCTGAGTTGAAAATGATCACCTTCTTATTGTTGCATTATATGTTGCTGTTTGGGAAGGGTAAGGGTATGATTTCTAATTTTAAATCTCAGTTGTTAGCACAATTTGAGATGAAAGATCTTGGGGCAGCTAGGTACATCTCGGGTATGGAAATTAGTGGAGATAGGTCTAACAGAAAACTTTGGTTGAGTCAGAGTAAGTATGTGAAGTCTGTGTTGAACAGGTTCAACATGGTAGATTGTAGACCACTATGTGTTCCTATTGCTATGGGAACAAAGTT
Source organism: Cupressus sempervirens (assembly GCA_028749045.1). Lineage (NCBI taxonomy): Eukaryota > Viridiplantae > Streptophyta > Pinopsida > Cupressales > Cupressaceae > Cupressus > Cupressus sempervirens. The sequence continues at coordinate 337,721,962 of CM053785.1, forward strand.
ATCTATAGATGATTGTCCAAAATCTCCTAGTGAGATGGAGGGCATGAGTAGAGTACCTTATGCTAGTGCAATTGGCAGTCTTATGTATGCTATGGTCTGTACTAGACCAAACATTGCCCAAGCAGTGGGAGTCCTGAGTCAGTTTATGGCTAATCCTGGATGAGTACATTGGGATGTAGTTAAGCAAGTATTTAGATATTTGAGGGGTACATTAGATTACTCCATATTTTATCATGGTAACTCTTCTGGATCTCTGCATTGAGCTTGTATTCATGGGTTTGTCGATTCAGATTGGGCAGGTGATATTGACCATAGGAGATCTACCAGTGCTTATGTGTTCACTATGTTTAGTGGTGCCATTAGTTGGATGAGCAAGCAACAAACTATGGTTGCTTTGTCCACTACAAAAACTGAGTACATGGCTGCTACTCATGCTTGTAAGGAAGCCATTTGGCTTAAGAGATTGTGTTCTAATGTTGGTGTTGATGTAAAATAGATTACTATTTGGTGTGACAATTAGAGTGCTATTTTCCTTGCAAAGAATCCAACTTTCCATGCTAGAACAAAGCACATTGATGTGCAGTTTCACTTTGTGAGAGATATGGTGGAAGATGGAAAGGTAAATTTGGAAAAGATAGATATTGTGAAGAATGTTGTAGATGCATTAATGAAACCAATGGGCATTGAGAAGTTCAAATGGTGTTCAAACTCTATGGGCCTTTTGGCCTACAGTGGTTAGTTCTTGTTATGTTCCTGTTGCTCTTACAAGGTGTTTGAAAAGTGGGAGAATATTAGGAATGAGGTGTTTCAACCTTGGATAATTCCTATTATTATTATTTGTTTTGTGAAATGTATTTCTTGCAAATAATGTTGATGTGTCAGTATCTTGAATTATGTATAAGGAGATCATAGAAAAAATGGTTATGATGGATTCCTATGACACGTAAGAGCTATGTTAAGAAGATTCAATGACAAGTGAAGACTTGCGGTAATTGATAAATTTGAGTACTGTACACTCTACCCCAATAGTGGGGTTCCTATTTTCTCGAAGAATGGTAAAACCCTAATACGGTTGTGTGCTAAAATGTTGTCACACTTCTATGAATCATTACATGTAAGAAAACTCAAGAATGAGCCCTCGCAAATCGATCCATAGCTCTCTACTCATAGAGTGCAAGGGTTTGCAATGGAGGCCCTCAGTTTGACCTATTTTTGTGCCCATGCAAGTACACCATGAGATGAGAGATTCAAAGAGGAAAAGCAAGAATTCTAGTCTCCATGATCTTCAAATATGCATGAAAATAAGATCTAATCTATGAAAGCAAAATCTAATCTATAAATGCAAGATCTAAGCTAAAAGCCCATGATGGGTGCAAGAGAGAAAAAGACAAGAAAATAGAAGTTCTCCACAAAAATCTTTTGTATTCAAACTCCTTCAAAAATTGGTCTTCAAACCTGCAGCATAACGATAGCATAGTCATGGGTGTCTAACATGAGGAGAGGACTCTCCCTTATAAAGGAAATTATGGAGGTGAGAGGCTTCTCACAACCAATATGGGATAATAGAGCTTGATCCATGTGAGACAAAATTCCACCAATGAGAAAAGAGGAGTGGTTGAGAAGAAAGTGGTGATCCATGTGAGACAAGATTCCACCAATTAGAAAAGAGGAGTGGTTGAGGAGAAAGTGGAAAGATAAATCCCACTTAGATCACTTTTTTTAAGTTTAGAGAAATTAAATAAAAATAATTTATTTTATTTCTTTTTTTCATCAAAAGAGATATTTAAGTGGGATTTTTATTTAATTAAAAGGGAGCAAGTTCTTTTTAATTAAATAGAAGATATTTAATTAAATTAAAAGAGAGGTTTTTCTCTTAATTAATTAAATGTGGATGAACTGTTTAATTAAAAGAGAGGTTTTCTTTTAATTAAATGGGGATTTTATTTTATTTAATTAAAAGAGAAGATTTTCTTTTAATTAAATAAGACTTGGAATAAAATGATCAATCTTAGAAATGAAATAAATCGAATTTGATCAAGGAAATTGATTTGAATTGATTTAATAAAATATTACAAACCATTAATTCAGAAAAATTGATAAATTGATAAATTGAATAATGGGGGCCCATAGTCTAGGCGACCATTTTTGGGTGCATACAACGGTTACCTTTGGGAGTAGCCCTAAACGTGAAGCGCATGTTATAAGCATTTTAGGGTTGCAAAGAGGGGTATGTGAGATAGTGTATTGTTGGTATTGTGAGTTGCTACTGGAGTCTTTTGTTGTCATTGTTGAACTTGCATTGCAAGTGTATTGTAACCTTGTGTTGAAGATAATACATTGTGTAGGTTTTGGAGGGTCGGGGTTATTTTATCAAAAGGTTTTTCCCCACCGAAAAATCTTTGTGTTATGTGTTTCTTTCTCTATCTAGTTTCTTTATGCTTGCTTGGCTGAAATATTGTTGTTTACATGATATTGAATCTGTAAGGGTAAAAGATTTTAATAGGATTTGCACCATACTTCTCTTAAGAGATTAGTGTAGGAAGTTGTTTCCACACCTAAGTTTCCTTACAATATGACTCCATAAAGGACTTCATCATCAAGGTGAATAAATTAAGGACAAAGCTTACTAATTGTGGGAGTTCTATAAAAGATGACAAACTGATCTATCTCATCCATAACAAACTGCCATCAAAATATTCCACATTTGTATCTTCTTTTAACACCTCAAAGACTACCTTAGGGTTTGCCTACAAGAAAGTCACTTTTGATGAATGTGCAAAATTGTTGGATGATGATGAAAAGAAGTTGAAAACAATGGGGATTATCAAAATACCTCAGTCTAAATCATTGGTGGCCAACAATGAGGGTTCTCAAAATTTAGCTAGACAATCTTCAAATAAAGGAAAGGGTAAGAAGAAGTTGAAGAAAGACAAATATGAGGATGCAGAAAAGACAACACCTCAATCTAATCAACAAGGCAAGTACTTGAGTTCCAACAAGAAAGGGGACAATAATAAAAAGAAGAAGAAGTGCACTTATTGCAAGAAATATGGTCATGAAGAGCATGAGTGTTATCTTAGAAAGATTTATGAATTGACCAACATCATGAAGAAACATAATGTTCCATTGCCTAATGCTTATAAAAAAGGGTTGTCTTTAGATTCTAAGGGCAAAGGGAAAGCACTCATGGCTAATTCAAACTCTTCAAAAGAATGGATATTTGACTTAGGTGCCTCATATCACATGGGTTCTTCAAAGGAGGATTTTTCTTCATTGAAACACTCAAAGGTTATGCACATCTTCATGGGGAATGATAGCAAAATGGAAGTTGAAGGAAAAGGAAATGTGGAGATAGAAAATGGATAGTTTCAAGAGGTTCTCTATGTTCCAAACCTAAGTTTGAATCTCCTTTCAATCTACCAAATCACTCACCTTGGAGATGGACACAGAGTTGAGTTCCTTCTAGACTCATTAAAAGTGCACAATCTCAAAGATGATTCCTTGGTTTTAGTGGGGAATGTGAATGATCACAAGAGGTTGTACTCTTTCTCTCATTTTGTGCCCAAGACTCCTTCAAAGGCCTTGTTATCTCAATCCAATTCAAACATACAACTATGGCATGAGCGGTATGGTCATCTTCACTATCACTATCTTCAGCAACTTTGCACATACCACATGGTGAAAGGTCTACCTCAAATCAAATTTTCTAAGGGTAAATGTTCAACAAATTTAGTGGATATGCATCTAGAGGGGAAGTTACAAAGAGGGAAGTCTTCAAGAGCAACAGGTGTTCTCCAGATGGTTCACATGGTATTAGCAAGTCCTTTTTCATTTAGCTAGGGTCGCTACATACTTACCTTAGTTAATGACTTTTCAAAGTTCACTTGGATCTATTTTCTACATAGTAAGAATGAAGTGTTGGAAAAATTTCTAGACTTCAAGACTCATGTAGAACACAAATCTAGAAAGGCCATCAAAGTACTCCGAATGGACAATGGAAACATGGGTGTGAATAGAAGACTTAAGGATTTTTGCAGACATGAGGGCATTGATCGTTAGACTCCACTAGAATTCATTCCACATAAGATAGATGTTGCAGCATTGAGGATTTGAACTCTCAAATCTATGGCAAGTTGCATGATTCATGCCAAGTCTCTAGTAGATCCATCATTAGAAGTCGAAGCAATCTCAAGTGCCACTCACATTCTTAATTGTTCTCCTCATCCAACCTTAGATGGAAAAACTCCTTTTGAGGCATGGTGTGGCAGAAAACCTATTGTGACACACTTTAGAGTCTTCAGTTATCCTACATGGGCAAAGAGATCTTCTAGGGGATGTAAGGCACAACCATCTCAGCCTTGTACTTTCATTGGTTATGAAGAAAATGTGAAGGCATATAGACTTATAGATCCTAAGACACATCAGATCTTTGTGGAGAAGGATGTACATTTTGAGGAAAGTTCACCAAGCTTGTCCTCTACTCCTCTTCGCACATCATACAGTGTGGATACTGATAGTGATTTCAGCAATAGTGCTTCAATAGATTCAAACATGTGGGGTTCTATTGACAATTACACTGATAGGTCACTTCATCAGTTCAATCCACATGCATACATCGCCACAGTGATAGGTCCAGAACAACAGGGTACATTTAGTCTTCTAGATATAGGTTCAATGATAGATTTGGGAGATAGTATTCATGATCTGCCTCTTCTTCTTGATGCAGAATTACCTTCTTCAATTGTCATGAGGGCTCCATCCAACTCTCTTGTTCATTCTCTACATGATCGATCCTCACAAGTTGAAGTGATTGTGGATAGTTATGATCAATAGTTGCAACAGGGTTCTTCATCAGTTGCAGAGACAGACAGTTCTTTGGGACAGGTTCTTCAGCCAGTTGAGCAAGTTTTAGAGACATCACTTATCCATGGGATTCTTTCCACACATAGTGGAAGCATCTCATTTATACCCTTGACATTGTTTCTTCTTAAGGGGAGGAACACCATTTTGCAGTCTTGGATCAGCTTCTTCATCAAAGCAGTCACTATTTGGCATTCTTCTTTGGGGGGGGAGCCTATCTTGTCTCTCTTCCTCTTCTCATCATTCTCTTATGTATATATTGGATGTATGTCATAATGGGGAGGGTCCTGATTACTCCATCCATCCATGTATCCCTATTTATCTCTCTTTTTGGGGGAGGGTTTTTCCCATGAGGTTTTCCCTATTTCCCCTCTTTATGGGAGATTGCACATCATTATGTACATGGGTACCTACCATGGCCTAGTAGCCAGGACCTATATTGCATTCCATCCTAGATTTTGTAAGCTTAAGGGCATTCCCCTAAGTTGCACTTAAGGGGGGGTGTTGGTGTAAATAAGTATTTACTTATTACACTTACTTAAGTTTTACTTAGGTTAATGCATTATTTAATTATTTTTCATTATTAGGTGAGACACTTAGGAGTTTTTGTACTCTCATTAAGTTACACAACTCTGATTATGCATATTGTGTCTACAACATAGGAGTATGCATCATTCACTGAGTTGTCATGATGACAACACAATTATCCGCACTCCTCATTTAGCACATGTTGTCTACACCACTAATTTGCATGCTACACCATTGTAGGCTTATCCTCACATCATCGCACTTAATCCCATGCTTAATGGAGGATAACCCATATCTAGTGGACATGTGCCCGGTTGTATGACATATCATGATTCTGACTTCTATGCATTCTAGAAGCTCTCCAGAGGCCTTTATATTTAGGCACTCCTAGTGTACTCTAATCTAGTTATTGAATGAATATTATCATTCTGATCATACTTTGTCTATTTTGGTCTACTATGTGCTTATGTTGAGTTCTTTAGTTCTTGGGTGAATTCTGGCCTAAGCCAAATTCTTACACATATTTAAATTCCAAGTTATCAACATAGATGGAAATAAAAGATAAAAGTGCATCTAGATATATTCATGGGATTGAGATAATTGGACATAGAGCTCAAAGAAAGCTTTTGATGAGCTAGAGGAAGTATGTTAACTCTATGTTAGAGAAATCTAACATGACATCTTGCATGCAGTTAGTTGTTCCAATGTTGCATGTAACAAAGCTTTCCAAGGAGGATTGTCCAAAATCTCCTCTACAAATATGTATAACATGTATTGAGCGCCTTATGAAATATATGTTGGGATCTTAATGTGTCTTATGGTCTATCTTAGGCCATGCATTTCTCAAATAGTGGGAGTCTTTAGCCAGTATATAACTAATCCTAAAAGGGTGCATTGGGATGTAGTTAAGAAAGTGGTTATATATCTAAGGGGAACATCTAAGTATTTCTTATGTTTTCATTTTTATCCTATTATATCATAACAATCTATTTATCTTCATCAATATATGGATTTAGATTAGGTAGGTGACATTGATAGTAGAAGATTCAATAGTGGATATGTTCTTAGGATGTTTGGTGGTGAAGTTAGTTGGATGAGAAAGCAGTGGATTGTACCTGATTTGTCTAGTATGGAAGAAGAGTCTATGGAAAATACTGATACTTCTAAAAGAGGCCATTTTGATTAAGGAATTATGTTATAATATTGGTTTTGATGTAGGCCAAATTACTATATATTGTGATAGTCAGAGTGTTATACATTTATAAATAATGCTAATTTATGTGCTAGAACAAAGCATGTTGATGTATAATATGATTTTTTTTGTGATATGGTGTAAGATTGAAAGGTGAAGTTGGAAAAGGTTGCCACATTGGAGAATGTTGCAAATTTAGAAACAAAGATAGTGTGCATTTAGAAGTTCAAATGGTTTGCTAGTTTTACAGGCTTTGGGGCTATTTTGTGATGAAGTAACTCTTGTAAGGTATTAATCAATTGGTAGATTCTTGGGATAAGGTCACCTAGCCTCATCATGATTTTGTACTTAACTTATTCTATTTTAGAAATATGCTAAATGAAGATAAAATGTTCCACAAAGATTGACTTGGAGTAGAAGAAATGAATGTTTCCTTTTCTATTTATTTATTCTCTTGTGCATAAAGAAAGTTTCTAATATAGTTTGTAGATGCATTAAATGTAGATCCTTTAGAAATTGTTTCTTAAATTGAATGAAAATTCCACAACTACAAGGCATTGTTGTAGAGAATTATAAGATAGAGAGATTTGTTTTATGAGTGTATTTATGATGTAAATTTATTTTGGATTTAGATATCACAACTTAGTGCTCTTGTAGAGTTGAGGCTATGTAGATTTTATTGTAACTTTTTTCTTGATAATACAATTGGGTCTAGCTTTGGAGTGGTTGGTTTTTTCTCAAATGAGTTTCCCATGTATATTTGGTGTTATGTGTTAATGTGAATAATTTATTTTTTCTATGTGATTATTTAGCCTACAATAGTCTAAATATTCATGACATAAGTTTTAGCATCATCTGTCTTGTTTGATTGAGCATTTACAAGCATTTCTATACTTTGACTTCCTTTAATAATTATCAAAGGCTTGGTAGAAGGTAGATAAAATCTTCATGAAAATAGAATACAAGGTGGGATTATCATTGAAATAGAGGCATTTGATATTGTAGATTGAGAACATTGAATGCTATTGAATAATGTATATTACAAACTCACTATGAAGGGGGAACGAGTACATATATTGTAACCAAGATGTTAATTTTAGAATGTTCATTTCATAAAATCAAAATTTGCATTTTGGAGTTACATATAAACTATGTTTCATAATAGAAAGCATGTCCTCCTCTTAATCACTAAGGAATTCTTTTGTTTGTTTTGCATTCTAAGACTTTCTACATATTTCGGTGATAGATGTTTGTTTTCTATTTAATCTCCATTTTTACTTGCATGTACAAATTTGACTATAAATTTCTTGAGCAAATTTTTGTGTACAAGTTTCATTACAATTTTTTTTCTTAATTTGATATGCAATTTTTGTTGTGTATTAGTTAGATTGTTGCTCTTTTTTATGTGCATGTATTAGTTGAATTATTTCTCATGATTTCGTCCATCTATATTGGATTTTGGACTCACTTTTTATGTGATTAATATTATGTTTAATGGTGGCAAAGAAAAATGTTTGGATTATAATTCATAGCTCTAGATTCATTAGCACTTCGATCCATCCTAAACACACTTCGGGTAATATGGGTAAAAGAGATTGCTAAAGAGACTAGAATCTAATTTTACAAATGTAGAAGAAAATATGATATGTTAAGTTTTCTATAAATCTTTACAATTTTTAGTAGATGCTAAAACACATCTATAGGCTCAATCAAAAGTTGGTTGTTTTCTCTACAACCAATTAAATTTTATATTCTAAAGCACTATTAGAGGAAGGATATTGAAAGAAATTATTATGTAACTTAATCAAGTAGTAAATGTTTTCCCATACCTTTTCATCTTGATGATCTCATCAATAATCTCACTTCTCTAATTTTTCTTTTATATTTGTGTATTATAAAGACCTAACTATAGGATTGGTGGAATACTAGGGATATCATATCACCTCTCATCAACCTTTTCACCAAACTCAATGATATAAAAGTTAAAGTTAAAAATTAAGAAATGGAACACAAACTTGATTGGCAACCTATTTGAAATGAAAAAGGGCTAATAGTAAAAATGGAACAAGTTCAAAATCATATGGAAGTTGACTATGAAGATGAAGATAAGGGAATAAATAAAATAATTCTAAGAAAAAAATAGTTAAATATTTTCAAACAAGAAGGGGTGTTATAGAAGAAAACTTCTAATATTCAATGGCTCACTAAAGGAGACATGAATACTAGATTTTTTCATGAAGCTACATTGAAATGAAAACGTAGAAATTGAATAAGATATCTAATTAAAAAAGATAACATGATAGTGAAAAAGGAAGATGAATTAAGTATGGAAAGGAAGATGAATAAGATCTCCAACTAACTCTCTGAAAGAGTCTAGAAATATATTGAATTATATTCTATAGATGATATTTGAGGTAGATAACCAAAACCTTATGAGAAGAGTTACTATAGAAGAATTGAAATTGGCTTTCTTCTTCTTCCAAGCCTTTAAATCTCTTGGCCGACATGGGTTCCCTCCATCTTTTCTTCAAGAGCACTGGGATATTGTGGTTGATGGGGTCTCCAAGGTTGTGTGTCACTTTTTCAAAATTGATCATCTTGCTAAAGACTTGTATAACACCTATTGCCTTAATCCCCAAATAATTAAAACCCCTATTCTCTCATAAATTATAGGCCCATTATCCTCTATAGTAATGCCTATAAGATCATATCTAAAGTGATGGTTAAAAGTATCAAATATATCCTTGATAAACTAGTTTCCAAAGAACAAAAAGGCTTTGTGGCAAGAAGGATTATTATGGATGTTGTTATTACCACTCACAAACATGTTCATACTATGGTATCAAAAGGTTTAGCATCAATCACTATCAAGATGGACATTTTGGAGGCCTATGAAAAGTTAACTAGATCTTTCTAGAGGAAGTACAGAAGAGATTCAAATCCTAGGGGAAGATCTTTAATTTGATTATGAATTTTGTTCAAACTAAAAAGTATGATGTTTCGATCAATGGATATCCTATTGAATTTTTTTTTTGGCAATTTTCCTTAGATAGGGAGACCATTTATCCCCCTATATTTTTAATTTGGTGGCTAAGCTCCTTGGTATAAATTTTTACGTTCTCAATGAAAGTCAAGACTCGAAAGGTGTCAAAGCTACACCTACATTTTCCTCCTCAATAATTGGTATATGATACTATAATATTTAGCAAAGCCCAAAAGAGGGAATTTTAAAGGTAGAAGACTCTTCTAAATGATTATGCAATTGTGTGAGGGAAAAAGATTAAGCTCCAAAAAAGTAAGCTATTATTTTTCAATGCCAATTATGCCCTTCAAGATAAAACTTCCAAGATCATTAACTATGACATGTCCTCTGTCTTAGTCATCTACCCCAGCCTCTCTTTTTTCTTCCAGAAGCCTCCCTTATCCTTTTGGAACAATATTGTGGAGAGATTCTTAAAAAAACTTGTTGCATGGAAAGGAAAACTCCTTAGTCAAAGTGGAAAACTATAAATCATTGATGCCTACCTCCAAAGTATCCCAATTTACTTTATTTCTATGGTGGTCATGCCAAATAAAATTAATAAAACCTTGGAAAAAATACAAAAACACTTTTTGTGAGTTGGTACAAAGGGAAAAAGAAAAATTTCCCTAGTCAAATGGGAGATTTTTTTAAAACCCCTTTCTTAAAATGGTCTAGGAATAAAAAAATTCAAGGAAAAATATAGAGCCCTTATTTCTAAGATATGTTGGCAACTTATTGAAGGAAAAAAAAATAGACTAACATCTTGCAGGCCAAATATATGATCCATTCCTCGGGTGGTACTATGCTAGAGAACAACAATGTTAGCTTCTCTTTCCACTAGAAAGATGTTAACAAAATTAAAATCATCCTAAGAAAAAGAAGCAAAAAAATCATAGGAAAATCCATGTCATTTTTTTGGTTTGAACTATGGAAAGAAGACAAACAACTAAAGCATGTCTTGCTTAATATCTTGACACAAGACTAGTTTAAAGGACCTCTAGGAGAGAAAGTTGGAGATTATCTTGTCTAGGATGAAGGAAGAGAAAGTTATGTGGGTCTTATAAATTTGTGGGAAAGACATAGGGAAATGAGGAGAATACCAAATATAAGAAAAAAATAAGTTGAGGAATTGATTAATTCCACATATGTTTAATTCCCATATGTTTAATTTCCATATGTTTAATCCCCATATGTTTAATTCCACCTTTGAAGATAGGTAGATGTGGAGATATGCCAATAATGACTCCTTCCTTGTTAGAAGTGCATACCAATCACAAATCTAGATTGAAGATAGGGATCCAAAGTATAATCTTATCCACACTCCTAAGATCCCCCCTAAAACTAACTCCTTTTGGTGAGCTATGATTGTTAGCAAAATTCTAACCCTAGACAACTTCTTTAAATGTGGGATTTTCCTACCTAATAGATGCATCTTATGTGAAAAGGAGAAGAATTTGTATACCACCTCTTTCTAAGATGTTTCTTTTCCATTGACCTATGGAGTCAAGTATTTCAATCAATCCAATCCCTTTGGGTTATGCCTAAAACTACACAACAAAATTTTGATCACTTGGAATTACTCTCCTCTTTATCTCCCTATTTTGTTTAATCTTTAGCAAAAAGTTTTCCCTACTATTTCTTAGAATCTATTGAAATAAATAAATAATAAAACCTTTAGGGAGGAAAAAAAATTGTAACTCATTTTTTTCATATTGTCAAGAGATCAGTTAGGGATAATGTCAATATTGCTTCCTACTCTAAATGCTATATTTTCCCCTCCCATTGTGCAAATAGAATAAAAAAAACTTGGTATATTAATAAGGACCTTACCAACCTTAACTATTTAAGTATATGGAGAAGAAAGGTAACTAAATAGATCTATGTAAACCAAAACTAGTAAAGATGCAATGTGGATGGATGCTCAAAAGGTAGCTTGGGTATCTGTATTATGGGGGGATGGGGGGGTTAAAGAATAACATAGGAGACATGGTCCAAGGTTTTTCTAAATATATAGGTATCAATTATAATAACTATGTTAAAGGGATAGCTATGTGGTAGGGTATCAAATCTCTTCAAGAGCTAAAGGGGTGAAAAATGACATTTTGGAAGTGGATCCAAAATTCATAGTTGATAACCTCTTGGATAAACCTAATATTTCTTTGATAAATTTCAGCCTTATGGAGGACTATAAATGAATGATAGCCATGTTCAACAAAGTCAAGATTAGATATACTCTAAGAGAAGAAAATGGGGTAGCACAACTTTCTTTCTAATTTGGGTTTGGGCTTCCCAGAAGGAAAACTAGTTACTTCTATTAATTTCCTGGATCAAATCAATATTACTTTGGCTAATGGTAAAACATGAAATGCTTACAATAATGTAGATCAACTATGTTTATTCAGATTATTTTATTCTAAATATCATTAAGGTATTATATATTTTGGCCCAAGACAACTTTAATTATCAAAGAGACATCACTAAGGGGAAAGTTTTGATATTTGATGGGAAACCTAAGATTCCAAAGTTAGAAAAGAGATTCAAAAGAAGTGGATGATAACTAATTTTAGGGGAATATCTAAAGTTTCTATGCCCTGGCTAAGATTAACTTTTTAATAGTCAATAATAATGTTATCATTAAAATGATCCCTCACCTTGATTTCAAGGAAAAGATATGGGAAAAAATTTGAAAATGTAAGGAAGGTGGAAAACATGAGGAATTAAGAAAATTTTCCAATTCTTTAATAATTGCCAAATGTGTCAAAGACGTAAGTGTGGATTACATGAGATTTGTAGAAAACATGGTGGCAACCTATATTTTCACTATGCAAAAATTTTGGAAATCAAGAAAGTAGTGGTCTACAATTAAGGTTTTAATGTATTTTATTTGTCTTGTTTCAATTGGAAACCTTAAGTTGGTAAATTTGTCCCTTGTGGTTTTTCTAAAGTTTATCTAATCCCTAGGACTATGAATGAATTTAAAATCAAGTACCTTGCAATTCACTAAGAAAACTACATACTCTATAGTTGATGTTTAAATTACCCTAGATCCTTTTTGATTAGGGGGAAATCATAACCTTAATTCAAAATTTTCTAACATCTATACGATCTTAGGTTTAGGGTTAAGTGTAGAGTTGTAAGCTAATTTCTAAAGTATCTTCTAGTTACATCTAAAGGATTAAGCATATGAGTAGAAAAGTCATTTATCAAGCCTCCCAACCTTATAATTATGCCAAAAGTATACCATCATAAGTCTCTTCTAAAAAGTTCATTGGTGTTTATGATCTTACAAAGAAGGGGTTTAGCTTGCAAGAATAAGGGAATTGCGCATGTGACTTAAAAGTCTCCGGAGATATGATTAAAGGAAGATTGTGGTATCGCAAGGCATTATATGAAAGTTTCCAAAGTTGTGGCTTAGAGTTAAGTGCAAGTTTGGAGGAGTGAAGGAAAGGGATCACCAATGCTATGATAGGTGTTAGACATGTGATTGGGGGGTTAAGTCAAAAGGTAAGTTCAAGCTTCCAAAGTTACAACAAGCTATTAGCTGACTATTAGCATATGGTCTTAGGTAAAAGTAAGCATAAATGGTTGAGGCTTTTGATCTCATAGAAGACTAAAAGAAGTAATGTCATAAGACATGTGAAGAAAGATTTTGATGTTGCAAAAAGGGCTAATCATAAAGGTGTAAGGAGTATAAAGGAAGTTCCCAATGCCATGTTGAAAGGTTACAAACAACCAGCATATGTTTGTGGCTTAAAAGAAAACATGGAAGACAAGATCTCTAATGCTACGAGGAACTATTAGGCATAAGATCAGATGGATAAGTTGTCATTCATATAGGGTTAGGAAAAGCCAAAATTTTAATGAAGAGTAAGACCATAATCCCTAAGTAGGCATAAAATGCATGTTTTCTCTTTCTAAGATAGTAAAGGAAAAGGGGTTTAGCTAATCAAATATTAAAAAATATAAAGTCAAAAGTTCTTAACTGGACATTAAGTCAACATCTCAAAAGTGACATTTAATGTGCAGATTTGAAAGCATCGTGCATACTGATAGTTAATGAAATAAATAGGGTTGATGAAGCATGTGTGCTCATAAAAATTCTCTTTGATAGAAAATAAGCTACCTATTGCTACAAAAATATTTACTGAGCTCCTAAAGTTGTAAAGATATCAAATTTGCTAAGTTTCCTATAGATAGAATTACAAAGTTTGAGCACAAAAAATGTCTAAAATGGAGATAGAAGAAGTCTAGTCCAAGAAAAATAAAGTTCTAGAGACTTCAACATCGAAGACCAGAAAGACTAGACAAAGAAAATCAAATAAGTACACTAATGAATGGATGAAATTGTTCCCAAGGTCTTTTAATGCTATTTCAACAAATGACCATGATTTTAGAGATCCATATGCATTCTATAGAGATGCAATTTTCCTTGACACCAACAAGTATGATTTGTTCATTTTCTTCTACAACAATAGATTTGAGAAGGTGCCAGTTTCAAACCCATGGAGGAGGAATCTTGAAAAACATATATTTCTAGAGGTATATAAGGATGTGGATTTGGTGAAATCCCTAATAAAGTCATATAATCCTGTAATTAAATGTTTACTAGGCATGAAAAACTTGTATTCTCTACACAGTTGATCATTCTTCATTCATTCATTCTTTTGGGCTTGAGGGTTAGATGAGTGTGCCAATTGACATAGATGATTTCAAGAGGAAATTTGAGAATAGTAAAAGATTCTACACTAGAAAAGTGATGCTCCACCATGTTAGGATTAAACACGAAGATAAATAACGATTACATGCAAATAAAAACAATATCATAAAATAATAAATCACATAGAAGAGAACACAAGACACCAAGATTTAATGTGGTTCACCCAATCCTTAGGCTATATCCTCTTAAAAGTGAGTCCAATATTATTATGATCCATTGATTACAACCTAATTACAATCGAAAATCCCTTATAGCTCAATATCATTGCATGAAGCAATTTTCGCATCACATCTTATAAAATCCCTAACCCTAAGCCCCTTTTATACAATATTCTTTCCACTTTAGGATTATAATTAATTAAAACATGCTAGCCCAAAATTGCTAATAAAATAGGAACCAAACCCCAAAGAATTATGGAGTATGTATAGTACTTCCTTGATTAGTCACCACAGAATAACATACCATATCCCCTACAACCTCAAATAAAAGGGAGATATTCCAAAGAAGGTGGATAAGATGCTCCCTATGAGAAAATTTAAAACCTACTTCTAGAAAACAATTTATGGTACACATAAAGCATTGAAAAGTGATGGCTCTGAAGCAGTATTTGGATCAATATACATTATGGTCCTAGATGTTAAAGAAGCTTTTCATAATGTGGATTATGATTATGTAGGGTATATAATTAAAAAGATGAAAGAACAAATTGAAGAAGCTCAGAGAGGAGACCTGGGAAATTTCAAGTTTCACCATTATTCATTTTTGATGTATCTAATATTATATTATAATGTTGGATACCTTAGCCCAATTTTTATTGACCAAACATTAGATGAGGATGGAGCTCTACTAATTCAATTATGGACACAAGTATGGAATAGACATTACCATTACTCTGATTCATTGTCCTTCTTTAATAATTTTAGTGTTGTGATTATGAGAATGTTGAACCGTAGATTAATTAGACCTCTTGAGATTTTGAAAAGATTAATAAGGCCAACCCTTTTACCCAATAATGAGAAACTTGAACATAACTGGGTTGTTGTGTTTCTATTCCATTAGTTTTCAATTTTGAGAGTTTATTCTTATCCTTAACCTCCCCATGTATTACCAAAATTCATTCCTCCAAGGCTAGCAATAATTGAGTTTATATGGCAATTGATTTCGATGGATAAAGAGTACCTAGGCCCCAAGTTACATAAGGGAACCTTCTTGTGTAGGTGGGTACGTGTAGGATCATGGTCTAACAAAAAGTGGCAATGTGAAAAATATGTAGTTTTGAAATGTCTAAAATTTTTTCAAAATCCACTTTCACTTTTTTCCCACCCATCCTAATACGAAACCAAAATTGTAGTACCTTGCCATATTGGGTACCTGATTTGAGAATTGTTGTGTGGTTTAAAAAATGGGTAACTAATTTCATAATGGGTACCTGATCTATGCACCCAAATGATGGTACCAAATAAAAATGTAAAGAAAGTGGGTACCAATTTTTAAGATAAATATTTATTTTTATTTACCAAACTCAAAGACATGGAAGTTTTTAAGTTATATTGTCCTAGTATACTATAGTTATAGCATAATTTGGGGGGGACCAATTATTATATATAGTTAATAAAATTTATTATATGTTGTTAAATTATTATTATTATTTTTATATAATTATGTTATATATAGTTAGTACTTATTATATAATTTTATATAATTATATATCATACATATTATTATATTTTATATATATTGGTAACCTAAGTTAATAAACTATATGGTGATGTATGTTCTTAGGGGTCCCCTTAGGGACCTATATGTGTTCCAATAAGTACAATAGGGTCATGGTATACCCTATGACCCCTTTTGACCCATTATATGAAAATATCTTCCTAAGGGTCATAGGATGCCTAGGGACATACATCTTGTGTTTCAATAGGTAGAAAGGGGTTATAGAGTATTCTATGACCCCTTTCGACCTATTACATGATAACATATGTTCCTAGGGGTCCTAGGACCCTTATAGACATACATGTTGTGTTCCAATGGGTCGAAAGAGGTGATAGAATATCCTAAGACCCTTTTGACCCATTACATGACAACATAGGTTCCTAGGGGTAATAGGACCCCTAGGAACATATGTGTTCATGTAATGCACCAAAAGGGGTCATAGGGTATTTGATGACCCCTTTTGACCCATTGGAACACATGTATGGTCCTAGGGATCTTAGGACCCCTATGAACATATGTTAACATGTAATCAGTCAAAAAGGGTCATCAAATTTTGACCCATTAGAATACAACACACATGATGATATGGGTCTTAAGACCCCTAGGAATATATGTTCTTGTGTAATGGGTCAAAAGAGATCATAGGATACCCTATGATCCCTTTCTACCCATTGGAATATAATAGGCATGTCCCTGGGGTCCTAAGAACCATAGGAACATATGTTTTCATGTAATGGGTCCCTTTCTACCTATCAAAACACAATATGTATGTCCCTAGGGGCCCTAGGAACATAATTTTTCATGTATTTGATTGAAACAAAGCATATGTTATCCAATGACCCCTTTCAACCCATTTGAACACAACATGTTTTCCCCTAGGGGTCTTAGGACCCACAAGAGCATATTTTTCCATGTAGTGGGTCAAAATGGATATGGCATGCCCTATTACCCCTTTCTACCAATTGGTCCTAAGATCCCAAGAAACATATGTTGTCATGTAATGGGTTGAAAGGGATCATAGAGCATCCTATAACCACTTTTGACCCATTACAACACATCGTGTATGTCCATGTGTTTGAATGCATCAAAATGGGTCATAAGGTTCCCTATGATCCCTTTTCACCCATTAAATGATAAGATATGTTCATATAGGTCCTAGGACCCCTAGAAAAATATATCATGTGTTCAAATCTGTTGAAAGGGGTCATAGAGTACTCTATGACCCCTTTCAACACATTATATGATGTCTAGGGGTCTTAGGATTGCTACAAACATAAATCATGTATTTAAATGGGTCAAAAGGGGTTATAGGATAACCTATGACCCCTTTTGACCCATTAAATGATAACATATGTTCTTAAGGGTCCTAGGACTCCTAAGAACATATATATCATATATTTGAATGAGTCGAAAGTGAGGGTGTAGAGCACCCTATAACCTCTTTCAACATATTTATTGATAACATATGTCTTTAGGGGTTATAGGACCCCTACAAACCTATTTTATTTGTTCAAATGGGTTGAAAGGGGTCATAGGATATAATCCCTATGAACCTATTTTATTTGTTTGAATGGGTTGAAAGGGGTCATAGGATAACCTATGACTCCTTTTAATGCATTTCATCACAATATATGCCTTTATGGGTCCTAGGACCTCTAGAGACCTATTTCATTTGTTCAAATGGGTCGAAAGGGGTCATAGGATAACCTATGACCTTTTTTGACGCATTTCAATACAAAATATGTCCCTAGGGGACCTATTAAATTTGTTCAAATGGATAGAAAGGGGTCATAGGATAACCGATGACTCCTTTTGACACATTTCACGACAACATATGTTCCTAGGGTTCATGGGACCACTATGGAACTATTTAATTTGTTCAAATGGGTCAAAAGGGCTCATAAGATAAACTATGACCCCTTCCAACACATTTTATTACAACATATATCCCCAAGGGTCTTAGGACTGCTAGAAACATATTATAATTATTCATATGGGTTAAAAGGGATCATAGGATAACCTATGACCACTTCCAACATATTTCATGATAACTTAAGACCCTTTGACCCATAGGGACATATTATAATTGTTTATATGGGTCAAAAGGGGTGATATGATAACCTATGACCCCTTTCTACACATTTTCATGACAACATATGTACCTAGGGGTACTAGGACTCCTGGGGGCCTATTTTATTTGTTCCAATGGGTCAAAAGGGGTCATAGGATAAACTATTACCCATTTTGACACATTTCATGATTACACATAACCCTAGGGATCCTAAGACCCCTAGGGAGATATTATAACTATTCATATGAGTTGAAAGGTACTCTATGAACCATTAAATGAGAACATATGTTCCTAGGGCTCCTAGAACCCCTAGGAACATATAGCATGTGCTCAAATGAGTCAAAAGGGGTCATAGAGTACTCTAAGACCCCTTTTGACCCATCATAATATAACATTTATTCCTAGGGGTACTAGGACCCTTAGAGACATAGAGGAGTAATTTTAATGGATTGAAAAGGGGTCATAGGGTACACTATGACCCCTCTCAACCTATTATATGACAACGTATATCCTTATAATTAGTAGAACACCTAGGGACATACATCATGTGTTTGAATGGGTCCAATGGGGTCATAGGGTTCCCTATAATCCCCTTTGGCCCATTAAATGAGAATAGATGTTACTCAAGGTCATAGGACCCTTGGAAT
This sequence comes from Cupressus sempervirens, assembly GCA_028749045.1. Classification (NCBI taxonomy): domain Eukaryota; kingdom Viridiplantae; phylum Streptophyta; class Pinopsida; order Cupressales; family Cupressaceae; genus Cupressus; species Cupressus sempervirens. The sequence goes on from CM053785.1 coordinate 337,740,715, forward strand.
ATATATCATGTGTTCGAATGAGTAGAAAGGGGCCAAAAAGTACCATATGACCCCTTTCAACCCATTATATGATAAAATATGTTCATAGGTGTACTAGGACCCCTAAGGACATAGATCATGTGTTTGAATGTATTAAAAGGGGTCATAATGTATACTATGATCTCTTTCGACCCATTATATGACAACATATGTTCCTATGGGTACTAGGACCACTAAGGATGTCCATCATGTGTTTGAATGGATCAAAATGCATCATAAGGTACACGATGACCCCTCTCAAGATATTATATGAAAACATATGCTCTTAGGGGTCCCAGATCCCCTAGGGAGATACATAATGTGCTTGAATGGGTCAAATATGGTCATACGATGCCCTATGATCCCTTTTGACCCATTAAATGATACCATATGTTCCTAGGGGTCATAGGACCCCTAAAATATGACATGTGTTTGAATGATTCAAAAGGGGTCACATAATACTTTATGACTCATTTCTATGTATTATGTTTCAACATATATTCCTAGGGGTACTAAGACCCCTAATGACATATATCATGTGTTTGAATGAGTCAAAAGGGGTTATAAAGTACCCTATGACCCCTTTCAACACATTATATGACAACATATGTTCCTACGGCTCCTATGACCCCTAGGAACATACATTATGTGTTTGAATGGGTTGAATGGAGTCATAAAGTTCCCCATGACCCCTTTTGATCCATAAAAAAAGAAAATACATTCCTAGGGGTACTAGGAACATATAACATGTGTTTGAATGAATCAAAAAGGGTAATAGAGTATTCGATCACTCGTAAGCACACTTAATGTCATCGAATGGGTCAAAAAGGGTCATAGGGCATTCTAAGACCCCTTTTGAGCCATTAGATCACATCATTTATGTGGTTAGGGGTTCTAGGACCCATAGGCACAAATATTGTGATTGAATGAGTCAAAGAGTGTCAAAGGGTATCTTGTGACACGTTTTGATCCTTTGGAACCATTATATGTATCATTAAGGTTCCTAAAGCCTTTAAAAAAACATACTAAGGATCCTAAAAAGGGGTCATACTATTAAAAAAAGTGAAAATTTTTTTTATTAATTTTTTCTTTTGGAAAAATCAGGTATCTAATTTGAGAATAAGTATCCAATTTGGGAATGGGTACTAGATATGATCGGGTACCCTTTTGGGCTTCATTTTTCTTCAGATACCAACCTCCATGGTCAAATCCAAAAAGTCCCAAAAATGTATTTTTGACCTATTATTGTGTGTTTCTAACTTCGACGATGTAGTTGATGAATTTTTTCATCCAAATTTGATGAAACAAAAAGAGTTTCTTGAGAATGTTCTCAAATTTCCATTGATATAATGTCTATTAAATTATGAGTTTAGTAAGTGATTATTACTTATTTTCTAATGGAGTTAGCTACAAAGTGTTGATTGGCATACTGACTAAAAAATAGATATAACTTTCGAACCATATAAGATTTTTGAAATACAAAAGATGTATCACATTATATGCTTTGCCTAGTTAAAGAATTTTTAAAAAAATAAAATTATAAAGTTTTCAATTAGTTTAGGTGGTTAGACATGGATTTTTTTTTTTTTTTTTTGAAAAAGTTATAGTAAAAAATTCATATTTAATTATTTATTTTGACTAAAAATACCCAAAAATATGCATCACATCTGAGAACAAGTCTAATTTTTATATCTATAATTATATTAAAAAATATTATTATTATATTTTTATTAAGGTGGTTAGACATATATCTACTTTTTATTTTTACCCTAAAAATTTGGTAGTATTGCATTAAAGTCCAAAATTTTGACCAATCAAATAATATTTTCTTTATATAAGGCCTAGTAGTTTAGAAACTACACTCAATTTCCTATAGATTCTTTTCTTATAAATCTTTGATATAATGGACATAACTACTTTAAAATTAAATGTCAAGTTGAAATAACCATGATTTGTTGGTTTTTCACTAGCCACTTAAGGCCACAGTTTGGTTGACCATGATCCTGCACATACCTAGGTGCTTTAAGATAGGGGATTTTTCAATTAGAAAGGGGAATAAAAACCTCTAGTTGTATGGAGCATGGCACCAGAGACAAATAAGACCAAGTTAATGGATGTAAAGAATACAACATAGGGGAGGACAATAGTATGGACATTGGATATTACTATAGCGGGTGAGATCTCAAATGCTATGAAGTACTTTGCATTCATGAATGAGGCCAAAGTTGACCAAATTGAAACAAGACTATCTCAAACCTTCAAGGACTACATTGATTCAAGGAAGCTATATGAAGAAGAGCTTAGAAAAGGCTATGTGTATGAGTAGAGAATCAAAGAGCTAGAGGCCAAGACTCAAGGGTTGGAGAAGGAAGTAGCAACATTGAAGAAGAACTCAAAGCCATGGAAGAGAGAAAAGCTAAGACTAAAACTTTGGAGAATGTAATGAGACTAGTCACTGAGGCAAAAGATGAAGAGACCTAGATATATGTAATGAGACTAGTCACTAAGGCAAAAGATGAAGAGACCTAGATATATATTGATGTATCAAATGTGGGTATAGATAAAAAATAGAAGTGGAAGAGTTGGAAGAAGATAGAGACATAGAAGTAAGGATAATGGAAAGAATGATGTCATATAAGATAAATTTCCTAAAGCAAGCTTCAAAAAATCTCCATAGTAGTTACATTGCTTTACAAGGTGCAAAGTATCAATGTTCAAAAGCATTATCTTTGCTTTCTCCATTTTTTACCAAGTGGGGCCGTTGCATTTCATTTTTTGATAAGATTGTCCCAATTTTGGAACAAAAGAAAGAATTTACCAATGAATTTCCACAAGGAAGAAGATAAATAGAATCAAGGAATTAAATGGTTTCTTCTCAAGAAAAATGTAGTTCATAAACAATAAGATGAAGGCCATTGCTAATGGGACACCTAGTTTTATTACAGAAATCATAGATGATAATAATGACTTAAGGGAATGGTCTAATTCATTTGATAACATCTTGAAGCATGAGATATTTGTTGTTTATTTCAATTGTGAAATTGACATTGTTACAGTTGTTTATGTTATTGATGTTATGCATAAAATAGAGGAAAATATCAACAAGACAATTGTAGAGGTACAAATTATAACATTGTAAAGTGGGATAAGTTTTTGAATGGTTTGAATACTATTAGAGAAGCCACCTAGGTAGATTCAGATTCTGGCATTACCATTTGAGAGGTTGTGGCAGACATAAAAGAAATACCATCTGGAGATAGCGAGTGAGCAAGCTATAAGGAGTTGAAATGACAAAATGGAGGAAGGAAAACTATAACAATGGGATACCTTATCTTTGTGGTTCACCTATTGTGTCATGCCCCTGACAATTCTACATCTATTACCTCAGACTCTGAGATTAGTTTAATTTACTAGATGGTTTGGTACATGTTTTGAAACATCAATTTTGTAGAAACTATTTAGTTTTCGACCTCATTATGTTGTTTTTTTTTTTAAACACTATGAGAATTTAGATGTTTCTAAGATCTGATTCTCAGAATAAATGTTTTAATACTTTTAGTATTGTGTATTTATCAGGATCTCATTATCTGAATCAATTCAGATTCAAGAATCTTGCAGTAAGGAGACGGTTTTCAGATAAGACAATCCAGTTTTAAAAATTCAATTTGGAAAGGTTTTGGTTTCATAACATTTGTCTTTTTTATTTTTTCAAATTTATGATTAAGGTGGCTTTAAAATATTAACAGTACCTAGAATCTTTTATTTGCTAGTTTTTAAGTGTGTGTGTGTATATATATATACATATATATATATACATATATATATATATACATATTGATTAGCAGTAAACTTAATATTAATTAGGATTAATATTAATATTAATATTAACATTGATAGCTAATACTATGTTTATACTAAGTTAGTACCTAAGCTAACCTAATGCATGCAACTAAGTCTAAACTTGAACTAAGACCTAACCTAAGCTTTACCATGCGTGACCGCTAGCCTAACTAAAACTTAGCATTGTTTTGGATTTGGCAAATGGCAGCAAATTTTTTGGAATTTAAGGCTAGTAGGTTCTTCAAACATCGAGCTAGTACTACTGTTGCCAAGTGTCAAAGAAGGCTAAGAGAGTTGGGTTTAAGGGATAAGCTCATAGTTATGAGCATTACTTCGCATGTGTAGTCTATCATTTTGCTGGGTGTTTATTGTAACTTGATATCAGTCTACCGTTGATGAACTTCAGTTGGAAAAATATGAAACCTCTATTGAACAGGTTTCTTGGCACTAATTTTAGGAAACTGTTAGCCATGAAGGAGATTTTGACTCACTCTAGCTCTATAAATCCTCATGATTTCATATTCCTCATTCTTCTATCATTCCATGGTTGTATTTCTCAATTTTTTCTATTGAGAAAGTTTCATGGTATCTCTGTAAAATGGCATAGAAAGTTGGAAACTTGGGCTGCAAGTTTGAGGTAGAGGACTCTCTAGGAATCTTTTCCTTGAGTATCATCTCGCACTTACATAGGAAGGGGCTTTTCTTTAACTCTATCCTATTTCTATTGTTATGTTTCATTTAGTTATGGTGTATATTGAATACCGAAAGTTTCTATGTGGAATATTTGACACCCAACTCTATGTGTATGTAAAATTTGGTGTGTTCATCACTAAACTCTGTATAAACCCAAAATCGGGTGTGAGAATGTGAGAACTCTATACTTTGTGTTTGCAACTGGGTTTATAATGAATATGTAGGTGATGTTAGTGAAACTAAAATGCTAAGAAGGACAAATTAAGTAAAGGGGTTTCTATGCTACACACAAAATGATTATGTGGGTTTCAATCTTTCAAGACAGTCGCATCCTATGTGATTTCGGTTGCTTTGTGATTGTCATTAAATAAGAGCCATTAAGAATAGAAGATGGTAATTTAGTCAAATAGTTGTCGTTAAATGTTTTACATTGTTATAAACTATGTTTTGGCATTGGATTTAGATAACATCTAGTAAACAAAACTGTTATTCATGATGGTTACGGTGGTTTGTGTTAAACCATAGCTTAGTATATTTCATTACGACTATTAACTTACATTTAGTCTTAAACATCGAATGCAAAACATAAATATTTTGTAGGCAATATCAGTTTTAGGAGGTCTGGAAAATTTTAGGCTCAGCTATTTTATTGTTTGTAGTTATTATTTTTGGATGGGAAATCTGTATTACATCGAATTTGGTACAAGAACATTTGAGTATGATAACAGTCAGCATTAAATTTCTTTGATATCGACATTAGACAAACAGTTACCATATTAAGTAGTGAAAATTTTAGTTATCCGGTAACAGCAAGTTATTAGATTTATATAGTGAAAAAGATTATTTATCTATTTTAGTTCTGACTTTAAATTAATAAGGGTTTATATATATATATATATATATATATATATATATAATCATGAGGTTACTATGGTTACTTGTTTTCTAAAATGGGAAAAAAAATCCCTTCTCTGTTAATAGTTTAAATGTTAAGATATAGTTAATGTGTTATCAAAAAGTTTGGTTACTTATGGAAAATAAAAGGGGTAAGGCTGCATTTGATATTTTGAAATATGGATTGCTTTTGGAAAATTGCAATTATGATTTTGTTTGGTAATCTAATAAGAGATTACATTGGAACGATTGGAAGTTTGGTTTTACATGATAATTTATGGTTGTTGATTCAATTGTTATATTGAAACAGAAGAAATAGTTTATTAGTTGAAATTGAATAATTAAACTTTAATTTTTTTTTTATTAGTAAAATTAGAATTATGTGTGTATTAGATTATGAAAGTGTGATCCTTTAGATTGGGTGGCTGTCATAAAGTGAGTAACTTGTGGTGATAGAAATATTTTTCCGGATGCCCTCCGACACTAGTCTAGATCCTTATGGGAAAGTTTATGATAGTTATTTAATCAAGTGGTAATACCTAAAATTCATGGGTTGGGTTTGATATAACAAGATAAGAACATTATGGTTTCACCTGACATATAGAATCCTACAAATGGATGAATGTAGATTCTTATGTTGACACCCATGAACTACTGGATCATTACCTTGGCATATTCTATGTGAGTTTATTTCTACATATCTATTATAAGAAATTATGTATTTGCTTAAATCTGAATGTGAAAAGAAAAATTGTACTTTTAGTAATTGGTTATTTGGAAACATGTATATTGTGTTGTTATTGATTTTAACATGCAGGTTTTCTGGAGAACTTGTCAGCTTATTTAGTGTGACTAAGCCCTATTTGTTTGTTCTTCAGATGTGTTTGTTTTGTTTTTAAGTTGATATAAGTTGGTTATGGACTTGGAAGAATACACTATTGTGTATGCATTGAGGACTGATTTTAGTTCGATTCTTGGTTACAAAGTAATTTTGGATCTAATTAAGATCAGTTGTCAATCTGCATGTACTTGCATATTATATTATTTTGAAATTAGAGTATTTTTATAGACTCAGGTGTATTGATAAAAAATGTTTAATGCAGTTAAGAGTACATAACAATACCTGATTGTAAAATTAATTGTTTAATGGAAATTTTTTATAAAAAAAAAGATGGTTTGGTTTTTATACTTGTAACTATGTATGGATTTATCGTTATTGTTTGTTTTTACTTTTTGGTTATAGTGGGGTGTTACACATTGTGGGTAGTGTCAGATTACAAACAATGAAGTTGGTCCTAAACATCTAGAATGATAGTTGTTCAATTTTGGCTATCTCTAGTATTCTCTTATGTGGAACTTGATATTGTTACATCTAGTTTTTGAACATGTGTCCTCCCATCTAAAGCTTGTTGCAATCCTTTATCTATAAAATTATTTCAAAGATGTGGAGTGAGGGTCCAAATTTTGAGTCAATCCATGTTTTATGCATAGCTTATGTTGTTCTTGCTTGTATATTAAAATTTCTCACAAAAATTAAATGAGAAAGTGTTCTTTAGTTATTTTTTTATGTTTTTGAGTCTTATATCAAGACATTTATCATTCTCAAGAAAGATATTAAATACAAAGAGTAGTTGCAAGATATTTATGCATTCTAAATTATGTCTCCATCTTATGTGTCTATGACCTTCAGAGTAAATGAACAAAGTTCAATCCATTTGAATCTACTTCATTGTTTCTTTTAATTTAATGAATTAACTAAATGCTTTGTGAAGTGGTAGGGTTATTGGTGTATGGAGGGGAAATTATAAGTATGGAATTTAGGGTTTAATAGTTGATATATTTGATTGCAAGATAATTAAATAGATCTAATTAAGTGGCATGACTCTATTGTAACAATAGATTAAGGAACTAGTAAAAAATTTGACTATCAAGCAAGATAGTCATAATTTTCATTTAATATTCATTTTAAAATTAAAATCAATTTACAACTTTTTGTGGAAATGAAATCCAATGTTGGTCATCACTCGTTGCAAAAGTAAAACAAGCTTTAGTTAGTTATTATGAACTCGGTGTCATTTTGTATTTTCAAGAAGTTTTAGAGACCAAGTTTGTTGTAAGGGATGTATGGTGTGATAGTTCTTGGAAAATGATTGAAATCCCTAGGTTAAACTACCTTGGTTAGAAAAACCTAAAGTGTAGAAGGCATCATTTGCCTTGTTGGTTGGTCTAGATCCATAATATAGAATGTACTAATCATGGGAAGTAGCTAAAACCTAGGTATCATCCTTTTTTTGTCATCTAGTACTATTAAATCAAAACTCCAAATTATGGAATTTCACTTGTAGAGAAGGCTTTTCCAAGAAATTATTACAAGCATGATTTATTAAGGCTAAAAAATTTAAAACACTATATCACTCCTGAAGTTTCCTAGTTCTCCTTTCTAACTTTGAATTCATCTATGGAGAAAATATAGATTTGTGAGGTACTTAAAAATGTTGCCTATGTTTAAGATAATAAGGCTATTCAGAAGGTGCTCTCAGAATTGGGTAAAATAAAATTCATGAGAGAGCCACTAAAGAAACTTGAGCCAAAAGACAATAGGGAATTAAAATAAAATTTGGAAAATTGGAAAAATTTTCAAGATGTGGAGAACACAACTTACAATGAAGTGATGAAGGGTTTCAAAATGGAGCTCTCTTCTAGGTTTTCCAACTCTTAGCACAAAGGAACTTTGAATGTAGAGTTTATGGTAATGCCAAATCTTATTGTGGAGGCCATTGGGTTGAAGTGTGAAGGCAACTGGGTGGAAATAAAGAATGGGAAAATAAAATCACTTCTTTAAAAAAATTATTTGATGGCAACAAGAAGGGGGAATCAATGAATGCAAAAAATGGGTATGACAGACTTTTTCTACCTCCTCCTTTTGTTATTATATACCTCTAGGTTATGAGGTATTTTATGTGTGAAGGTAGATTTAACGCTTCCCATGCCTATCACTTCTCCTTGTTGAATTTTCTACATCATGTGGAAAAAATTCATGACCTATTCTTTTTGCTTTCCTCCTTAAAAGGTATCATTGATAATGGTGGCAACCTACATCTCTATCAAGGGTTAATTTTTGTTTTGTACCACCATGTGTTTCACCATCACTAAAATTTTAGTAGGAGCCTAAGTCATGGGAAATATTTTATTGGGACTAGTCTATAAATGAAAATTGAGGAATTTAATCCTACCTTATTCTGAGCCCTACAAAAGAAACCTCTAACCCTATGAGCTAAGAAAAGACCACTATTGATACATCTATGAATTCTAGTGGCCCAAAAAAATCCCTTAAGGAAGTCCTACTACTTGAAACCCCTTCTAAAAGGAATAATTCTCTCCAAAGTAGCTAAGGCCTCACTTGTAAAAAGAGAAAGGCTAATAAAGAAATAATTGATTTCAACAATCAAGACATAGAGGATGAAGAGATAAATTCTAGGAATAGAATGGGGAAATGAGGTCAACAAGAGGCAACCTTTGCTAAGAGAAAATTGGTATGTATCCAAAAGAAAAAAGAAAAAAATAGAAGGATGAGAAGAAGGACATTCTTGATGGAATAAAGGAATACAAATTCCTCTGGGTAGAGATTGAAGAAAAGGATGAAACAAAAAATAAGGACACAAAGGATGCAATATATATAGAGGAAGAGGATGTTATCTATGATGGGGAGGATGAGGATGTGGATATAGTTGAACAAGGGGCAATTATTGAGGTCAACTTGGGAGGGGTTATTGAGAATCAAAACATTCTTATTAAGGCCAATGAATAGAACCTAGGTGACAACTCGACTATACTAAGAAAGAGAAAGAAAAGAAAATAGAGAGGGAACCCATTTTAATAAGGGTTAAAGAGATCAAAGACAAGTTTTGTAGAAGACTAGGTGCTCTATAGGCTAAAATGGAAACTAGAGATAAAATATACAAGGATATTGTCACTTACCTTGAGATGGGGGTCTTTACTATGACATTCTATTGTATCCAAAGGGAGATTATGGAAGAAATGGTTTTGAGGGTAATTATTGGCAAAAGCAAGTTACACAAGTTTAATGAAGTATACCTAATTTGGATGGAGAAGGATAAGGAACATGAGGCTAAAGATGTCACAAATTGGCAAGGGGAGCTCCCCCTATTGATCAAGGATTGGAATTACATTAAAAAATCTTAATTCTCTATTTTCTTCTAGTTTTTAGGTCAACTCTTGTAGAGGTGTTAAAATATTTATTAGTACGATGTTTAAGGTTCTCTGTATTATTGTGAACTTATGTTACTTTATGATCCTTATATTTTTTGACACTAAGAACTTTTGCAACATTAAGACTTTATATTATTACATCTTTATTATTCCTAGATAGGTAATATTGATTCCTATATTTTGGATTGATTTATGTAATTTCATGTTCTTTAGTAGTTGTAGTTTGATGCTATCTTTGACCAATTTAATTTTTGTTGCTGCCATATGCATCAATAACTATGGTAGTCTTGTGTATGTGTTTTTTATTATTTTTTGGAAGTGATCTCTATGTTGGTTTTGTTTTATCTCGCAAGTTCTTCACTATAATGGCCTTGGGCTTTTCCTTGTTGTATATGTAACTCTGGGTTGAGGGCCCTCTCCTTGTCTCCTTTATCATACATACACACACACACACACACACACACACACACACATATACACATATGTATACATATATACATATATATACTATATATCCATAAATGTGTGTGTGTGTGTGTGTGTGTGTGTGTGTGTGTGTGTGTGTGTGTGTGTGTGTGTGTGTGTGTGTGTGTGTGTGTGTGTGTGTGTGTGTGTGAGTGTGTGTGAATGTGTATGTATATGTATATATATATCCACATCTACACACACACACATAACCAAATTAACAATATTGGAGAGAAATTTATGCATTAAATTGGAAAACAAAGAATAAATAATTGAAAGCTACTAGGAATTTAGAACTTTTACTAAAATTTTGGGTAGAATTAACTCTTGCATGTGTGTGCAATCATGGTAAATTATGATCATTTATAAATCAGTTTGTTTCTTTTCCACTTGTAATTTGGAATAGTGGGATAGTGGGAGAGGAGTATTATTAAGGAGGGACTTTGTCTTATTTCTAATGTCACTAGCTATAATAGTAAAAAAATAGTTTTGCATGAAAAAAAAAAGGAAGAAAAGACTTATGGGGAAAGAACTTTTTTTGTTTACAAAATTAGGAAATTTTGATGATTCATTGTGGAAGTAATGTTGGGTTCCCATGGAAGGGAGCTAGATAAAGTTTTAAAGCTAGAAGCCCCATGAACTATGTTGCATATTCAAGCTCAAAGTTTTAGCTCCAAAGTTATGGTATGCTTTAAACATAATTTCACATTTATTTTTCCTCTAAAACTAAAGTTTAACTAATCAAACTAAAATCTAGATGTTAGACATTGGAAAAGTGGATAAAAACCATTCCTAGTGAGGCTATTTCCATCCCCGCTCTTTTTTCACCCTCTTCTTAAAATTTAAGGGATTTTACTTTTTAGGAGAAGATTATGAATAATCCCCTAGCAAAATGTATTTTTCCAAATGAGAACACACGATTCCTAAAAGATAGAACTTAAGCCCCCCTCATGGAACTACACCCTAAGAGAGGGACTATAAAAGAATTGAGGATGGTAGTTGTGTGGCTTGAATGAAAGTTTTAGCTTCAACATTCCATCAAATATGAGGAAACTAAGTCCTAGGTTCTCAACTATATTTTTTACTCTTACCCATATTGTAATACACACACACACACACACACACACACACACACACACACACACACACACACACACACACACACACACACATTTATCCTTCGGTGTCTACCAAAAATAATCTTTAAACATTTTTTAGAGTATTAAAAGTTTCCTATTTTTTCTTCATATGTTCAAATACTTCCAAATGTCATAGTTAATTTTTTTTTTTGACCAAAGGAGATTATATGTATAATATTAGTTTGGTTTAAAAATTGGTCGTACTTCTGGAATTTGATTGTGTTGTAAGTTTTTTGCAAAAAACTTACAACACAATCAAATTCCAGAAGTACGACCAATTTTTACTAATGGATTGTGGAAAACAAATGACACTCATTAGTTTGGTTTGTTTTTTTCTCTTTGCCTATGCTAAAATTTAATGATGAATAGTTTCACATAATGTGACAAGTAAGTTAATAATGGGAGAATTTTAAGTTACTACCCAAAACTCTTAGGAAAAGAATATACCACAAATCCAAAGAGAGATGTCATTATTTTGGCACTCTATGTGTATGGGATGGTAGTTTTACTTGTATCCACACTTAATTAAATATATCATATGTGTGCTCATGTATTGAATGTTCCACATTCTTCTCTTAATACATCGACTAAAATCTTTGGATTAAACTAGCTCCATAAAATCTTTTTTTAAATTTTTATGCAATGGTTATGATTCTATAGGAGTAAATACCAAGCCCCATTTGGAATTTTTTTTTTTTTACCCTTCATTCATATAGTGTTCCTCATTGTTGCTAGCATTTTATTTGGTTGCACCTACCAGTATATATAGGAGTCTAGATGCTATACTAGCTCCCAAAATTCTCTCTACAAATTTTAAAGGAAACTATTATACACACACACATAGATGTATATGGATATACACATATATATGTGTATATATCTATATATCTATGCTCATATATACATGTGTGTGTGTGTGTGTGTGTGTCTATATACATAGATACATACATACATAAATAGATACATACACACACACATATGTATGTATGTGTATGTGTATGTGTATGTATACGTATATGTATGTATGTGTGTGTGTGTGTGTGTGTGTGTGTGTGTGTGTGTGTATAAACATATCCAATTACTAGTTGTAGTATCTTATTTATAAAAATAATAATTAGGTTCTAGGTTGTAGATTGTAAATGTGTATAATAAAAAGAGTAGCCTTCAAATTTTATAATGAAGTTTCTATATAAGCACAAATTTTGGATTTGTTATACTTGAATAATATTCTTGTACCCCTTCAATATTTATCCCATGTCCCAAAATTATTATATATGATACTTGAAGTCTACTCCAATGCCTCCTAGTTACTTGGGCCTTGTCCAAATGGACTTGCTAGAAATCCTCTAAATGATAGAGGGGTAAGAATTGAACTTCAATTTTTAGACTTTGGATGCTGAACCCTTTGTTGTCAAATCTCTCTCTTGATTTATAGTACTTTAAGTTAAATATCTTGAAATTTATTTAATAATTATTGCATAATAAAGGCTTTTGCAAGAGTATGAATCCAATTCCAATTGAAACATGTTTTCTAAATTTTCTTCTTGTAAATACTTTTTGATCACTTTGACTAATTATCTACATCATTTAAATAGCATGAAACAATCTAGTGTGTACCTAGGAATATTTATTGATTCTTCCTAATATCTCCTTACCCTACTATAGGTGAAGGGGGATTACTAGATATTATAACTATCATAAGTATTGACCAACTATCATTTTTTAATTCTATTCTTTTACTAGTGTACCTAATATCTCAAACCATAACCTCTCGAAAAATATATTCTGTACCCTTCTTTAGTCGTCTATTGATTTCTCTCCTTGTGGTATAGGATAATATTCATAAATTTTAATATCCTCAAATTAGAGTTCATGTGAAATACCTACCCATTATTTTATATAAATTAAGTGATACCTAAGATATAAGGTCATATAAAAAACTTTTCCACCTAGCCATACCATGTTTAATGGGTCCCTCATTTATTTCAGTATCACCTCCCCCCAATCTAAATATTATTTTTCCTCTAATATTATTTGTACAAAGATATACATCCATTTAGTAAAGAGATTATCTTGGGACTATCTTAAATGTATGCAACAATACAATCATGTCTCTCACATAGGGATTCATGTGTTCTTTTGTGAGGGTATTTGGTAATCAAGAACTTATCTTTTTGAGAAACCATTTTTTGGCTATAACACTTTTTTGTTTATCCACAAATTTTTTTTTTTGAACTTTGCAATAGATAAAGATAGAGTAAATTCTAAGTAGGAATTCTAAAGTATTTAGAAATGGATTCAATAGTCTCTCTATCAACTAATAGTAGTGATGGCATGCATTTTCATCATTCCAAAATTTTCAAAATATTATGAAAATTAGGTAAGTTTATGCAAATTACGGCTTCTATATATTATGTTGTAAAGTTTTAGTAGAAAAGCCCTAAATTGATTAGCTCATGCCATAGGTCATTTTTAAGACTTTACATTGTCTTTATAACTTAAGATTCTACTAAGTGTTTAAAACTTGTTGACCACCTAGCTGAAAATATTTTATCTTATGGTTGATAATTTACTTTTCCCAAGTCTTATATCTGAGTGGGAAGGCATAAATCATAATCATAATATTATTTATTCTTCACTGACCTCCCAACTAAGTGTGAAGCATAGAGTCATAAAGGCTACTTACCAAGTGTCCCAACCTTATGCCTAAGACTCAAGCATATCATTGTTAATTTGTCCTTGTAAAGTTCAAAATGTGTCCTGACTTTATGCTTTGTATTTGAGAATAGGTTCATAAGCTTAGTCCACAAGTCTTCAAGTAAGTCTCAACAATATGCATAAAGGGGGAACTTAAATGCATGAGTTCTATTGAAAGAATCATTTGATGCTACGACTTGGGTTAAGTAGTAAGAGTGTCAAAGGTAATCCACATAAAGCATGATGTCTTTAAATGATATGGTCCAAAGGAAGCATAAATGTGTAAGGTTCAATGCAATACCTTCCTAAGACTAAAGTGAAGAATAAGATCAAAAGATCATTTTTGAGAACAATATAAATAGCTTTGATGCTATGATATAGAATCTTTAACCATCACCATAAGTTTGTGGATTCAAAAGGAGTTTGATGATTAGGGCCTCTGACTATGCAATAGGCTATTGAATGTGAGATTGGAAGGTTATGGAAATAAGGTCCATAGGGTTACAATGAAGATAAAAGTTTGTGGATCATACTATTAGAACCCTAACAAAGAAAAAATTAAATGAAGTGACTTCTCCATTTAGAAAAGGACAAGGGTTTCCACCCAAACAAAAATTTTGACATAAAATGAAAACACTTAGCTAGTAGTTAACAATGCCAAATTTTTGAGTGAGACTCATAATAAAATTTTGATTACTGGTGCATGCAAACATTTAATGGAGTAAATGAAGTTAATGAAGCACACTCATACATAAAGACATTCTCTGTGGTTGAGAAAAGTGCTAGTTTTTGAAGTTAAAGAAAATATTAAGTCGCAGATTATTTAGGCTATCAAAATACTAAATTGTTCTTTGTCAGTTTTAGAATGTTTATTTGTAGAAAAGATTCTTGAGATTGGAGTTTATTAGGGACAATCCAAGGATGTAGAGGTGATATAGGCATCAACATAAAAAATGGGAAAAACTAGACAAAGATGACCAAAAAAATAAGTAGAAGAATAAATTTGTCTCCTGCCTGGGTCATCAAATGTTATTTCAAAAAATGACCATGACTTTAGAGACCCATAAATATATTGGAGAGATTAAATATGCCCAAATACAAATGGGCATATGAGTTTCTCATGTTCTTTTATAGTATCAAATTCAAGAAGTCACAAACCTCAAACCCATGGTAGAGGAATTTGGCAAAGCTCATATTCCCAAAGGTATTTGGAAATGTAGATTTACTGAAGGCCTTTATAGAATCCTATAACCTTAAAACAAAATCATTTCACAAATAGGAGTGTATTGTGTAGACTTGAGTGTGTCTCTTTCATTGAAGCTTTTGGGTTTGAAGGAAAAATGAGCACAAAGATTGATATTGTTGGTGAACAAATTGTCCTTTTGACTATTTAACAAATTCACTCTATGCCCAAGGTATGAAAGCACAAAATGCTCACAATAGCTAAGAAAATATCATGTTTTATGGTTTTATCTCTATATTTTAAAGGTATAACTTCC
Source organism: Cupressus sempervirens (assembly GCA_028749045.1). Classification (NCBI taxonomy): domain Eukaryota; kingdom Viridiplantae; phylum Streptophyta; class Pinopsida; order Cupressales; family Cupressaceae; genus Cupressus; species Cupressus sempervirens. The sequence continues at coordinate 337,756,190 of CM053785.1, forward strand.
TTATGAAATTTGCAATGAATTCAAAATTATCTTTGCACTTTTACCAGAAAGTGCATAAGGATCTCTCACTTACTCCTTAGTAGTGAGGTACGAACCAATTAAAATAACAAAATAAACATTCATTGAACCATACTTCCACAAAATATATATTTCAAAGGAATGAATAACACCATAAACTAATATCAATCATTCAAGCACCTTAATTGAAACAAAATTACAATAAAAATAGCAATCAAATATCTTGACCCAATAAACCATAGTTCACAAAGGAATAGCGATCTAAACACTTCAAACACCAAGTTTACAAGCTAAATTCAAGATGATGTGTGTGTGTGTGTGTGTGTGTGTGTGTGTGTGTGTGTGTGTGTGTGTGTGTGTGTGTGTGTGTTAAACCTTCTTCATGAACAGTCATTCCAAAGAAAAACATGCATACAATAACTTTTGATTACTGTTTCAAAGTATCTACTTATCAGAGTTTTTAACTATCTATTTCTAACGCTTAATAGGTTCAATTCCCCAACATTTATAATTCCATTATAGAATCCAAAAGGCCTCCATCAAAACCCAGTCATTTTAGTTAAAGAAGAAATTATTATGAACAAGAAAGCAGTTATAAAATAGGTGTCAAAATGTAACTAAAATGAATATCTTGTTCAAGCCTCATCACTAGTCTTCTCTTCCTCACCCACAGTCTGATGAAATAGGTTCCAGCTTCTAAAAGTGTTCATGAACACCTGCATTGCATGGGAATGTGGATTTTTCAAACTTAGCAACCTAGCCCTACACATGTCTTTCTACCATGTGAACTCCTTTATCTTCAAGCTCTGACATGGCATGAGGTTCTTGTTGAGACATAACATCAACTCGATGTTCGTCAATGTAATGAAGTCATTTGCACTTGATGATTCATTATCCCTAATCTGTTAGACAACTTCATTGAAGCTCTTAGTGTCTCAGAATTCATATTCTTGTCATCGAATTGCAGAATTCCTATAGGATTTACTACTTTCATATCTTTAAGGAGTTCTTCCTACATTCAAGTGGCTTTGTTCTTGATGCCTTGAATTTCTTTAATTGTTTCCTTATAAATAGACTCCTTCCAACTCATGTTGTTTTTCATGATGAACAACATGCATGGATCTACACTCTTCATTGGATTCTCATTTAGAAACTTAAGCATCCCAAACCTCTTGACTTTAGTTACTTGAAAAATAACCCCCTAACACTGGCTTTGCTCTTTTTTTCACATGGGAACCAAAGGTTGAATCTCCCCTAGTGGTGATTATCCTTCGATATATACATTTATGAATTCAAAAATAAATGTATTACCTTCTTTGATGATGACTTTCAACCAATCCTTCATGGCATCTGCTAGAAACTTTCCTCTTTGCATTTGTTTCACCAGTTGTTTACTTCCTATAGAATTCAGGTCAAAAGCTTGAGGGGCTTGAATAATTGGCAATGCACCAAGATTTATCAAAGAATCAATATATCTGGCCATAGTCATTACCCTGCCCTTAAGTTCCATTTTCTCTCTACTATCCTTCTCAAATTGAGTTAGCATGTGATCGACAAAGAATTTGAAAAAGTGATTACCAATGTTTCTATTAATAGTCCCTAATTCAACTGAGGTAACTTTAAAATCTTCATTATTAACCTCCCCAAATTCTATTTTCTTCTTGTATGTGTCTATTTCAGCAGTTATCTTCCCAGTCACTAGGTCCTTGGTTAGGTGGGCATCCATTTTCAACTTCTTGACCTTTGAACCCTATGTGGCATATTTAGTCACAATGTCCTTCATAGGTGATGTAACTAGTTGTAGGCTTCTTTTCTTATTGATTGTGTTGGATAGCCAAGCAGGGATAGCAGGACCTATAGAAATTGCTTGAGGATCTCTAGTGTGAGTCATAAACCTTGGTTGATCCACCTTAGGAGCCTCGATGAACTGTACATCACCATCAGTGCCATCCGAGAAATTGAGATCGTCACTTGAATCTTGCCCTTGAGTTGACATTCTCTTTATTTGAACCTTGTGTTGCTTAAGGGCCTCAAATTTAGCTTGAGATCTGGTTCTAGGAGTCATATTTTATATATGGATGGGTGTCCTCTTCTATTTATCTTGATCCAACTCACTACCTATAATAGGAGATGAAAGTGGGATGTCAGAAGATGATGGCTCAGAAAAAGAAACCACACTTGAAGAGGGTTCATTGACAACTTTCTTGTTCTACTTCTTTAGCCAGTCATTTGTGTAAGTGAATATAAATCTAGCTCTTAGATTTATGTTCTCTTCCTCATCCTAATTCCAATATACTACTAGTGACTTTGATTCATGAGATTCTTCTCAGCCTGGTCTAACCATATCTGAGCCATCCTCAATCACCCCTTCTATTTTGAACTTCAACTTCAGGGAATTGATTTGCTGTAATGTTAAACTTGAATGGTCTCTTCTCAAAACCTCCTCGTCGTCTTTACTATCTTGCCATAGATCCTCTAACTGTGGAGTCACTCATGGGTGGCCTACAAGATTGAGAATCTAAACTACATATCCTTTACTATAAAAATTTATTTTTCTATGATAAGAACCAAAATTGAATCCAAGCAAATTGCTTCCGATAATAGAAGTGTTAATCATACTTTTATAGACCAGAGGACCCAATTTAATCAGAAAAACTATCTTTCAATCCTCTTGTGGAAAATTATCCTTGACAATAGAGAACTATTGCTTGCAAATCTCAGCTAAAACAAAGCATATCATGAGAGTTTTATAGGTTCCTCTTCGAATCTGCCTATTCTCAAGTAAGTGAACTTGGGAAACTATATGAAATAACTTGCATGTTGTTGAATCAATCTTTGAGCTTTTGAAGACAACTTAGGAATTGGTGCTTTCTTCAAAGCTATATGCATATTTTCAATTAACACATCATGGACCTTCCTAAAGCTCTCTAGCACTTTATCTTTTTGCTACAGAGGGAAATATTGGTACACCATTATTTGTTCATTCCAAACTCCATGAGGAAGGGGGGTAAGGTCACAAACATAGGCAATACAATAAGTCAAGTAGGAAGCCATATAGAAATTTTCACAATACTCTTTGGCATGCTTAAGTTGCATCTTTGGTGAACTAGCAATAATATCTACCCACTCTATCCATTTTTCTCCCTTTAAAATGATTTCTATATATTTGTACATCCATTCTTTAAAAAGAAAAACATCAGTAGAACCTTTGACTCTATACGATAACATGACAAGGTCATGAATATGAGGTTTAATTAGGTGATCTTTAGTGATAACTTTGGATAACCTATAATCTCCACCATACATGGTCTCAATCCATTTCCTAGCCAAGATATTACAAAATTGTTTTGGAGTTTCTTGATATTCAGCTTGGGCTTGAACTAGGGAGAATGCAGCAAAAGTGCCCTTTGGCAAACACAATACAGAGGCAATAGTTTCTCTCAAAATTGAGATCACTATTTCACCATCTTTTGTTACAATACATTTTCTCCTACCATCATAATGGTCAATACACATTTGGAGCAACTCATGACTCAGAACAGATGAGGGAAAAGTTGTAGCTTCAATTAGTCCACTCGTTAGAACTTCGATCCACCCTTTCAATTTATTAGCATAATCAAGGAAATTTTCTTGCAAATTCTCTATCTTGACACCCTCTAATTTTGTATCACTTATGAGAAGCTTTTTATCATCTAAACTTGAAAAATTGCCAAAGAAATGTAAAACAAACTTCATCCTTAATCAAAATAGCAAGGCTTCAAACTAATTTTCTTGGAAAACACAAAGATTGTAGAACAAAAACAAGAATTTCTATGTTTCTCACCTATGATTTGCCAAAAAACAATGATTTTCCCTTAATAGTTTCTTCTCCAAACTTTTAACTCTTCGCATGATAAACAAAAAAAAGAAAGATGAGCTCATTTTAAGAAGGAAAAGCACTTACATGTGGAAGTACAGGCCCATTATAAGGCATTGATGACAAATCACTCCTTGTTAAAGTTCACACATTTGAAAGACTTGTAATATAACCATTTCATTTAATAGTTCCCCTTTTTAGCTATATCAATAATGATTAGCTTTATTGCAACATCCAATCCCCCTTTTTGGCCAAAAATTTTCCACTTTTCCTCATAATGATGATCTTTCACATTGGGAATAAAAATGCCCTTTTAACTATTAACCTCTAACACAATAATAAATGCCTTGCAAAATGGAAACACATTGTACATCATAATCCATCTTCACCAAGGAACCTTTATCATTGAATGACTTTGAACTACTTCGAATAGAGGTTTGAAGTGGTTCAAAGTAATTCAAAAGAACACCTCACAACTTTCGCTTCTTGTTTCATGCAAAAAAATTGATAGTGCAAAAACCTTTGGTTGAACTACTTTGAACTATTTTGAACCAGAGTTTAAAGTGGTTCAAAGTGGTTCAAAATGAGAAACTATGACATAGAGTGTTAGGGACTTTGGAAAACACTTCGACAGATGGTGAATACACAAGGTGATGAAGGAAAAACTTCAAGAGCTAAATGAGCAAAAATTTAATTGAAGAGTTTTAACCATGGCGACTCATTGGACAACTAACAGGGGTTTTGACTATGGACTGGGTATGTGGATTATATAGAGAACTCAGAAAGCTAAGAACAAGAACTAACCTAACGTAACACAAAGAAAGACAATAGGAAAGGAAAAACAAGAAAAGAAAACAAAACCAAAAAGATATGTAGATGACTAGGGACTTCACAAAACTCAAAACTTGATGAACTTCAAGTCCTGCAAGGGCATAACTATACCATCTGGATAACTTAAAGGAAAAATACATTTGGTCTAATGAATTCTAAAATTATAAATGGACCCTTCCAAAGAGAATAAAATTTACCATGTGCACTCTTTGGTTCTCTCCTTTTGTCCCAGAGAAGCACTTCATCATTTTTAAGGAAACTATGTGGTCTAGCTCTCCTCTCAAAGATTTTCTTTACCCTCATCTGATGCTCAGTGATGTGATCAACCAGCTTGTTCCTTTCATCTTCCATCTTGTATAGGTACATTATCCTTTTCTCTAAAGAATCTTTAAAGAATTGATCTTCAATTACTGATTGTAGTTTAGTAGCAGACAACTCCAAAGGCAATGACACTTGAGCTCCAATTCCATACACCAATTCAAATGGAACCATACCTATAGCTCTCTTAGGGGTAATCCAATCAACCCATAATGATTGATATAGTTTCTTGTGCCAATCTCAAGAATTATTAGACACCAATTTTTTAATGATAGCTACCAAATTCTTATTGCTGGACTCTACATGTCCATTCCCTTGTGGAAAATAATCTAATGAATGGGCTAGTGATATGCCATGTTCATAGCAAAAGAGAGAGATTTCTTTAGATGAAAGGTAAGTTGTATTGTCAAAGATTATCTTTTGGGGAATTCCAAACTTGAAAAATATATGTTCCATTAAGAAATCACACACCACTTGAGAATTTTTTGGTTGGGATAGCTTCCACCCATGTGGTGAAGTTATCAGTATCCATTAATATATATATATATATATATATATATATATATATATATATATATATATATATATATATATATATATATATATATATATATGTCCAACACTTGATGGAGGATTTAAAGGTTCAATAAAAGCAATACCCCACTAGTGGAAAGGTTCATCAATGACTATTGGCCTAAGAGGTAAGGCTACTAACTGAGGACGACCAGTGAAAAGTTGAGATTTCTCATAATTCTTAACAATGTTGTAAGCATCTTTGAACATACCAGGCTAGTAGAAGCAATTCCTAAGAATTTTGAAAGTAGTTACTATAGATGAGAAGTGTCCCCCACAGATATCTAAATGAGATGCCTTTAGCAACTTCTCTTGATGTTCTGTATCTACACACCTTAAAAAGGTTCAATCAATTCCCTTTTATATAGAAAACCATTTGACATCACATATTTAGTAGCCTTCAATCTAAATTTTTTCTTTCTTTGTAACTCATATTCAGGGGACATTCAAGATACGTTAGAAGGTATGTGATATTGGAGAATCAAGGGTCTATAAGGTTGACCAATAAAATAGTAGGTGTTTTTCCAACATTGTCAAAAGATGGATCTTTGCTTTTAGCTATCAATTTGCATAAACCATGCCCTCTCACCAAAGAAGTAGGCCTGATGGTTAAATCATATTCCTAAACTTTAGTCACCCATATAGCTCTTTTTATTCATCCCAACTTCTTGCTAAGTTAATATACTTTTGACTATTTTGTTTGGCACATATACAACTGAATGGGAGTGCAGAATGTAATACCAAAATTGTTTTAATGTTTTCACCAAAGAAAATGCATGTTTTTCTGTTTGAGTATAGTTTAACTCGTGCTTTTTTAATGGGACACTCATGAAGGAAATTGGGGCTTCATTATCCTAATCATCCTTTTGAGTCAAAATACCAAATAAGAAATGCTCTGAAGCATAGCAATAAATGATGAAATCTTTTTCAAAATTTGAGCTCACTAGCATGGGAGCATTTGAATTAGTTTTTTTAATGTCTTCAAAAGCCTTCTTACCTTCTTCTTGCCATCTAAAGGGATTCTTCTCACTGATCATATCTAACATATGTCTCACCTTTTCAGAGAATTCAACAATAAAACTTCTTAAAAAGATGATTTGACCAAAAAAGGACTTCAAATCCCTCATGTTGATGGGTAAAGTCAGTTTTTGTATTGCCTTCACTCTTTCTAGATCAATCTCTATGCCATCCCTTGAGACAACATGTCCCAGTAGTTTTCCTTCTTCCACAAAGAATAGATTTGTTAGGATTTAGAGATATACAATGTTTTCTGCATCTATCAAGCACCTTTTCTAGGTCCCTTAAATGGTATTTTCTTCTCTTAGAGAAGATAGTCAAATCATCAAGGTATATCACAATTATTCTATCCCTAAAATCCTTAAAGGATGAGACCATTTCTCTTTGAAAGGTTGCTCTTGTATTAATCAAACTAAAAGGCATCTTGATTATAAGAAAAGGTGCCCCATGGAGTAATGAAGGCTATTTTATGTTGATCTTCTAGTGCAATGCTGATTTGGTTGTATCCTGAATAGCCATCTAGCATTGACATGACCTCAGATCTAGCAACCATCTATAAAATATGATCCATAGTGGGAAGTACATAGTTGTCTTTGAGACTCACTTGGTTCAAGTTCCTAAAATCTACACAAATCCTTATTTCACCACTTTTCTTTCTAATAGGAACAATCTTCGCTACCCACATTGAATGATGAATTGGGTATATTATGTGAGACTTTAACATTTTCTCAACCTCTCTAAAATAAGATTCAAATACTTTAGGATTATAATTTCTAAGCTTTTGCCTAAAAGTGGTTGCCTCTAGTTTCAAAGGTATATGATGGACAAACTCACCATTTCTAAAGTTCTTTAAGTCTTCATACCCCCAAGAAAAAATATCTTGATACTGAGTAAGAAGCTTAGTTAGCCTATGTTTCTCCCTCTTAGAACAGGTCTTACTAATAGAAATCTATCTAGGATTTCCCTCATTTTTTATATTAATTTTATTGTGTTCTTCTGCATTTTTATCAGAATCAACATTCCTTTTTAAGTCACTATCATCCTTTCTTCCAAATAGGTGTTCTAGAGAAATCAATCCCTTGGGAATCCGATTACCCTTGAGTTGAATAATTTCCCTAGATTTAGTTGATTCCTCTCCAATTGATTTACCATCTTGATCAAATCCTTTAAAGAAGGTATAAGAAAAATTTCCAGTGCATTCAATGAACTCTTTCAACTGTGTGTCATCATTAATTAACATTGTCTAGAACTCTAGGCCTATAAATCATCTCAATCCTATAGGTATCATTTTTAAATTTTGGATGTGGTGACAACAATGATGCTAAAATAGCTAAAGAATTAGCTTTGGTGTTTTGGGAATGAGGTATGAATTAAATAGAAAATGCTTCAAAGGACTCAATTTCATCCCAAACCAAGTTTCTATAATGCTTTAATAGAAAATTACTTTCTTACCTATTTCATAATAAGTTCAGCATCACCCTTCACCTTTAGCTACTTCACTCCTTTCACTTTGGCTTTTTGCAGACCTAGAAGCAATGCTTCATATTCCATAGTGTTATTGGTATTATGGAAGTTTAATCTAAAAAAGAAGGGAAAAATGTCCCCTGAAGGTGAAATGAGAACAATGCCTATGCCTAAACTTGAATTTGAATAGTTTCCATTGAATTCTAGGGTCCATAGGGCTTCTTCACAACTTACTATCTCTTCTCCTTTGCATTGTTCTTCAAGAAATATAATATTATTTCCAAACGAACATTCCTCATACAATATTTGTGCTTTGGGATTGCCTAAAGGAACTACTATATATTTATTCTTTGGCTCAGGCTCCAACTTTATTTTCTTCTTCCCTACTAGAATATAGGCTTTAGAACAATCTATTTTAATTTCCCTACCCATATCCTTACAAAACGTTCTGCTAAGCAGCATTCCATAGCTGGTTGGTATATTAGCTACAAGAATGGTAAGCTGTAATATTTTTTTCAAACAAGCATAAAGGATATCTTGTACATCGTTCACTTGACCAACTAGGGGTACTTATTTCCCATCCATAGAATAGCAACACCCAAAGATTTTTGTGAGCTCTAGACCAAAAGCCTTTGCGACAAGTTGGGGCATAATATTATCTAATGCTCTAGAATCAATGTTGCAATTATTGAGTTTCTAGCCATTTAACAACAAAGATATATAAAATGGATTAAACTTTTTCTCTTATGTTTCCCTCTAAATAGAGTTAGCAGCTACCTCATGGTAAGAGGCATCTTTTGTGCACCTTTCAAACACAAAAACAAGTTCATCTACAACCTTTGGGTTCTTAGAGATATCATCAGCATAATGTGCATTAGTGGTAGAGCCTTCTTTTACATATTGAACTAACTTGTCCAACTCCTTAGGATTAAGTCTCAGATACTCGGCTAGAGAAATTGATATAGAAGAGGATTTACAAAATTCCACAATATCAAATGCTAATATACTGGTTGTTGATTCCTTTCTAGACAGAATTTTGGGCTATATAGTTTTTGTTGGATCAGCATGTATATGTTCCTTTCCTTTAGAAGTTGACATATTTGGGCTAGCTATTGGATAATACTTTTGATTTCTTTGACCTCTAGTCATCACTGTGCAAGCGGGGTCTTGAAGTTTCATAAAAAATGTTCTTTTTTTGAATCAGATTCATACTCAAGAAAAAAAGTACCTAAATCCCCACCTTCTACATTCTCATTTTTAGGCATTTGTTCTGCTACAAGAGCATTTTCACTAATTGAACACAATTGAGCCAATTAGGACAATCTTGTTCATCATGATCTGAAGTCATATGAAAAGAACACATTGCTTCCTTAGGAGATTCTGCAATTTCTAACCTTGTTTGAGGGGTAGTCAATAGGGGATCTTTACCAAAATTTTGAGTCTTTTGTCACCTATGAATGTCCTAGTAAGGAGTCTAATCAGGGCCATGTATTTTAATTTGTTTTCTTTTCATCATTTCTACATCATTCATCATTTTTTGCAAAATAGAGTCCGTAGGGGTAGAAGATGAAGTAGTTCCAAGTGTGTGTACTTCTCTTTTCCATTTGCCAATCTTCTAATTGAATAGCTAACCTTTGAGCAGTAGCCAAATTAGCATAGGCATCTTTAATGAGATGCAAACTTATAGCTAGGGGAATAACATTAATAAAGAATGATTTTTGGTTTTCTACACTGGGTCTAGATATTGCAAGAATTCTTTGAATTAATCTATTAAATTTAGCAAAAAACTCTCTCATAGGTTCATGCATCTCCTTTTTGAGCTGACTAAATTGAGAAAATAGAGAACATTCATTTTAGGAGCCTTGAATCTACCTTCAAATGAATTTTTCATATCATCCTAGCTAGTTATGGAATGATGGGGTAGGTGATTGAACCAATTAGTAGTGGCATTAGTTAATGTTTGAACAAACAATCTTACAATCATTTTTTGGGTAGGAATGCTTATAACAACACAAGATGAATGAAAGACACTTAAATGATCATTTTTTGAAACTTTACCATCTCCATTGAACTTAGGCAAAAATTTAGTAGCTCTTTTGGGTAATGTTGTAGGGTTAGCTCCTAGATTCAATGGCCTTATGTTTTGCCCCCAAGGTTAATTGGTAGCCATGTTAGGTGGTACAACTTGCAAAGGTTGAATAGTTATATAAACTAAGACAAGAGTATTTAATGGAAGCAACGATTGTACTAATGGTGAAAGAGGAGATTGTTTTGGTAGTGAACTAGGTCTACTTTGAGATTTGATCTTCTTCTTTTTAGGGTCATCAAAATCTGGCAAAAACTTCATATTCTTCAGTGGCTCAAAGTTCTCATCAAGGATTCCCTTTTCTCTTTTACCCCTTGTATATCTATGAGTAGAAAACTCTATTTCTTAGTTTTAAGTTCAAGTTCTTGCAGGTGCTTGAGAAAGTTTGTTAACAACCACTTCTTCTTGAACTTTTGGTACCCCTCTTAATAACTTAGCCCTTTCTTCTTCTCTTTCTAAAACAATCAATACTTGTTGATATTGTTGGCTACTTTGGCATAATGCCCAGGTAGTTGAATTCAAGTCTGAGATTATATCTTCCTGGGTATCCTCAAATATGAGATTAGGTTGTAATATAGGGAAAACCTCATTATGAGGGAGAACCATTGTTATTCATAGTTTTTCAAAGACCAGATTCTCTTCAAAAGGGACTCTCCCCAGTAGAGTCACCAAAAATCTATTGGTGAATAGATTGTCCTTTCAACAATTTAAAAAATTCACTCCATGCCAAAGGTATAAAAGCACAAAATGCTCACAACAGTTGAGAAAATATCATGTTATTTGATTTTCTCTTTATATTTTAAAGGTACAACTTCCTTATGAAATTTGCAATGAATTAAAAATTATCTTTGCACTTTTACTAGAAAGCACATAAGGATCTCTCACTTACTCCTTGATAGTGAGGTAAGAACCAATTCAAACAAAAAAATAAAAATTCATCGAACCATACTTCCACAAAATATATATTTCAAAGGAATGAATAACACCATAAATTGATATCCATTTTAAACACCTTAATTGAAACAAACTTACTATAAAAACAACAATCAAATATCTTGAACCAATAAACCATAGTTCACAAAGTAATAGTGATCTAAACACTTTAAACACCAAGTTTTCATGCCAGATTCAAGATGGTGTATATATATATATACGTACATATATATATATATGTATATATATGTATATATATATGTACATATGTATATATATATATGTACATATATATGTACATATATATATGTACATATATATATGTATATATATGTATATATATATGTACATATATATATGTATATATATATGTACATATATATGTACATATATATATATACATATATACATATATATATATACATATGTACATATATATACACATATATATATACATATATATACATATATATATATGTATATATATGTATATATATATGTTAAACCTTCTTCATGCACATAGTCATTTGAAAGGAAAACATGCATATGCTATCTTTTGAATACTATTTCAAAGCATCAACTTATCGAAGTTTTCAACTATCTATTTCTAACCATTAATAGGTTCAATGCCACAACATTTATAGTTCCATTATAGAATCTGAAAGGCCTCCATCAAAACCCAACCATTTTGGTTAAGTAGAAACAATTATGAACAAGAAAGTAGTTATAAAATAAGTGTCAAAATGTAGCTAAAATGACTATCTTGTTCAAGCCTTGCTGACAGTCTTCTCTTCCTCACCCACGGTCTAACACACCAGCTTCCAGCTTTTAAAAGTGTTCATGAACTCCGAAATTGCATGGGAATGTGAATTTTTCAAACTCAGGAATCTAGCCCTACACATGTCCTTCTACCATTTGAACTCCTTTATCTTCAAGCTCTGATGTAGTGTGAGGTTCTTGTTTAGACATAAAATCAACTCGATGCTTGCCAATTTAGTGAAGTCATCAACAATTGCAATTCATTATCCCTAATATTCTTGATAGCTTCATTGAAGCTCTTAGTTAGTGTCTCAGAATCCATATTCCCATCACTAAACTAAAAAATTCCTATAGGATTTACTACTTTCATATCTTTAAGGAGTTCTTCATGCATTCCAGTGCCTTTGTTCTCGATGCCCTGCATTTCTTTAATTTCTTCCTTATAAATAGACTCCTTCCAACTCATGATGAACAACATGCAAGGATCTACATTCTTCATTGGATTCTCATTCAAAAACTTAAGCACCCCAAACCTCTTAACTTTAGTTACATGAAAAACAACTGCAATATACATTTATGAATTCCAAAATAAACTTATTACCTTCTTTAATGATGAATTCCACCCAATCCTTCATGGCATATGCTAGCAACTTTCCTCTTTGCATTTGTTTCACTAGATGTTGACTTCCTATAGAATTCGGGTTGAAAGCTTGAGAGGCTTACATAACTAGCAATGCACCAAGATTCATCAAAGAATTGATATATGCAGCCATAGTCATTACAATGCCCTTAAGTTCCTTTTTCTCTCTACTATCCTTCTCAGATTGAGTTAGCATGTGATCGGAAAATAGTTTGAAAAAGTGATTACCAATGCTTCTATTAATGGTACCTAATTCAATTGAGGTAACTTTAAAATCTTCATTATCAACCTCCCTAGATTATATTTTCTGCATGTATGTGGCTATTTTAGCAGTTATCTTCCTAGTCACTGGGCCCTTCATTAGGTGGGCATCCATTTTCAACTTCTTGACCTTTCAACCTTGTGCAACATATTTAGTCATAATGTCCTTCATAGGTGATGTAATCAATTACAGGCTTCTTTTCTTGTTGATTGTGTTGGATAGACAAGCAGAGATAGGAGGACCTACAAAAATTTGCTAAGGATCTCTAGTGGGAGTTGTAAAGCTTGGTTGATCCACCTTAGGAGCCTTGATGAACTGTACATCACCATCAATTCCATTCAATAAATTGAGACCATCAGTTGAATACTACCCTTGAGTTGACATTCTTTCTATTTGAATCATGTGTTGCTTAAGGGCCTCAGATTTAGCTTGAGATCGAGTTCTAGGAGCCGTATTTTGTATGGATGGGCTTCCTCTTCTATTTACCTTGAGCCAACTCACTACTTGCAATAGGAGATGAAAGTGGGATGTTAGAAGATGATGGTTCAAAAAAAGAAACCACCCCTGAAGAGGGTTCACTGAAAAAATTCTTATTCTGCTTCTTTAGCCAGTCGTCTGTGTAAGTGAATATAAATCTAGCTCTTAGATTTATATCCTCTTCCTCATCCTAATTCCAATCTACTACCAGTGACTTTGATTCATGATATTCTTCCCAGCTTGGTTCAACCATATTTGAGCCATCCACAATCACCCCTTCTGTTTTGAACTTCAACTTTAGGGAAATGATTTTCTATAATGTTAACCTTGAATAGTCTCTTCTCAAAACCTCCTCCTTGTCTTTGCAATCTTGCCATAGATCCTCTAACTGTGGAGTCACTAATGGGTGGCCTACAATACTAAGACTCTAAACTACATATCCTTTACTAAAAAAATTTATTCTAGTATGATAAGAACCAAAATTGAATCCAAGAATTTTTTTTTCCAATAATAGAAGTGTTAATCATACTAGTATAGACTAAAGGACCCAATTTAATCAGAAAAGCTATACCCCAATCCTCCTATGGTAAAATATTCTTGACAATAGAGAATAGTTGCCTATAAATCTTAGCTAAAACAAAGCAACCCAAAGCATATTGTGAGATTTTTACAGGGTCCTCTTCGAATCCATCTATTCTCAAGTAAGTGAACATAGGAAACTAAATGAAATAACTTTTGTATTGTTGAACAAACCTTTGAGCTTCGAAAGATAACCTATGCATTGGTGCTTTCTTCAAGGTTGTATGCACATTTTCAATTAACACATTATGGACCTTCCTAAAGCTCTCCAACACTTTATCTTTTTGCAGTAGAGGGAAATATTGGTACACCATTATTTCTTCATTCTAGACCTATAAGGAAGGGGGTAAGGTCATAAACACATGCAATACAATAAGTCAAGTAGGAAACCATATTAATTTTTCCCTAGACTCTTTGGAATGCTTAAGTTGCATCCTTAGTGAACTAGCAATAATCTTTGCCCATTCCATCCATTGTTCTCCCTTCAAAATGATTTCTATATATCTATACATCCATTCTTCAAAGAGAAAAACATTAGTGGAACCTTTCACTCTATGTGATAACACCACAAGGTCATGAATATGAGGTTTAAGGTGATCTTTAGTGATAACTTTGGGTAACCTATAACTTCAACCATACATGGTCTCAGTCCATTTCCTAGCCAAGGTATTGTGAAATTTGTTTGGAGTTTCTTGATATTTAGCCTAAGCTTGAATTGGCAAGAATATGGAAAAAGTACCCTTTGGTAGATGCAATACAGAGGCAATAGTTTCTATCTAAATTGAGATCATTGTTTCACCATCTTTTTTTATGATACATTTTTTCCTAACATCATAATGGTCAATACACATTTGGAGCAACTTAGGACTTAGAAGAGATGGGGGAAAATCCACATCTTCAATTAGTTCACTAGTTAGAACTTCCATGCACCCTTTCAATTTATCAGCATAGTCAAGAAAATTTGCTTGCAAATTCTCTATCTTGACACCCTCTAAGTTTGTATCACTTATGATAGGCTTTTTACATTCCATTTTTGAAACATTGCTAAAGAAATGTAAAACAAACTTCATCCTTAATCAAAATAGCAAGGCTTCAAATTGATTTTCTTGGAAAACACAAAGATTGCAGAACAAAAACAAGAATTTCTATGTTTCTCACCTAGGATTTTCCAAAAAACAATGATTTTCCCTTCCTTCCTTAACAGTTTCTTCTCCAAACTTTTAACTCTTCGCACGATAAACAAAAAAAAGAAAGACGATCTCATTTTAAGAATGAAAAGAACTTACATGCAGAAGTACTAGCTCATTGTAAGGCATTAATGACAAATCACTCCTTGTTAAAGTTCACACATTCAAAAGCCTTGTAATATAACCATTTCATTTAATAATTCCCCATTTTGGCTATATCAATAATGTTTAGCTTTATTGCAACATCCAATCCCCCTTTTTAGCTGAAGATTTTCCACTTTTCCTCATAATGATGATCTTTTGCATTGGGAATAAAAATTTTCTTTTAATTATTACCCTCTGACACAATAATCAATGCCTTGAAAAATTATGATGCATTGTAGATCATAATCCATCATCACCAAGGAACCTCTATTGTTGAATGACTTTGAACTACTTCAAACTGAGGTTCAATGTGGTTCAAAGTAATTCAAAAGAACACCTCATAGCTTTGGCTTCTTGATGGGGACACAACCCAAGCACAGAATGGACACAACAGGAAAGGGAAAATTTTATTAACTATGAAAATATGCTAGTACACTTAGTGCAGAGAAACAGACTCCAAAACATGCCCTATGGGCTTATAATAGCATAAGTCTGGAGATAAATTCTTCTCCCAGTACCTTCTCTCAAACTCCACTCCTAACTACCTTTTACAATTGTAGAAATGTTCTTAAATAGACCCTAGAGGGTTAAGGATTAGGAATACATTCTAGAAAGTGCTAGTTGGCATCCACTGACCAAATAGAAGGCTCTAGAAGTTGCATTAGAAGTTGGCACGAAATTAGAAGAATCCAGAAATGGTGACCGAACTTTCAAGAGGCATAACTTTTGAACCGTAGCTCCGATTGATGAACCATTTACATTTCTAGAAAGCTCTCGAAGTGCTCTATAGCCCTATGGACTAGCTTCACTCGTCCCCCATTTTTGGGCCCTATTAGAGGTCATTTAATGCCCCTAACCTAACTTTGAAGCATTCTTAAGAGGTCTCTAGAAACCAAAAAATTGCAATAACTTTCAAATCGTGGGGCCTTTTGACCTGATTCTGTTTTTGGAATGTTGTAAATTACAATGACAATCATCCTACCAATTTACATCTTCTAGTTAACCAAAATGATGGCTCAATTACATACTCCTATTTTTTTTGGCATTTACACATATCCCAAGGTGTTCAAATACTCTAACCTAGAATACTGATAGTGGAACTATGAGAGTTGGAACCTTTATTTGACCTAAATGGGTATCTAGAAATGAAAACACATGAAATAGAAACTATGTCTAAGTACATTTTTTGGGTGACATAGGATTGCCCTTATACCTCTGGATGCTCCTGCATCACTTCTTGTTTCCTGCAGAAAAATCGTTAGTGCAAAAACCTTCTATTGAAGTAATCTGAACTATTTTGAACTAGAGTTCAAAGTGGTTCAAAATGAGAAACCATGATATAGCGTGTTAGGAACTTTGGACGACACTTCAAGAGATGGTGAACACACAAGGTGACAAAGGAAAAACTTCAAGACCTAGGTCAGTGAAAATCTATATTGGAGATATTCCAAAGAAGGTGGATAAGATGCTCCCAGTAAATAAGTTTCATAATTATATGTAGAATATAATTTTTGGCATACATAAGGCACTTGGGAGTGATGGTTCAGATATGGTGTATGGAGGACCCTCCCTGATGGCTCTAAAAGTTTAAAAGCCTTTCACAATTACTAAGTCTGATTATGTGAATTTTATCAATAAGAAAAGGAAAGATTAAATTGAAGCTAACTAGAGAGTAAAATTTGGGAATTTTAAATTGCTCCATTATTCATTGTTGATGCATCTAATTCTATACAACAATATTGGCTACTTTAGAACATATTTAATAGATCAAACCTCAAATCTTGATGGATATCTTCCAGTGCAACTTTGGACCTAGGTATGGGATAGATATTACCCTTATTCTCACTTTATGTCATTTTAAAAATAATTTTAGCTCTATTGTTATGAAAATGTTAAGTTTCCAATAAGGTAGGATTCTAGAGATTATCAAGAGAGTTTTGAGGTCTAAATTATTAAAATATCGGTGATTTATTAATTGGAGTGAATTTGTTGATCAAATTCATGAATTCTTGAGACATTATAATTTCTATTTTGCACCATATAGAATATATGATCAAGAGAGCATAGTAAGGAATGTCCTAAAGGAAATAAAAAATTATACTTTCCCAAACAATAAATAATTGCCTCGTGAAGACATAATCAAAAATAATTTTATTGAGAGTGATGTAAGGGAGAGACTAAGAAAATTTAAAGATATTCAAAGGGTAGAAAAGGAATTTGAGAATAATGACCCTAATTTCAATGGTTTTTCTTAGAAGTTTCCTACCCTTTTAGACTTGAAAAATTACTGCAAAATTATTATCAAATAATGTCTGAATTACCACAAGAACAACTAGGAGAAGAAGATAGCATAACTGAGACTCTCCTAAACTAGAGGAAAATAATGATCAACCTAAAACATCTATGTGGGTGCTTAAAGGAAATAAAAGGAAAAAAAATGTTCATATGCCCAAAAATATTATGGAGAGAACATTTCAATTCATGCCTGGTAAGATCCAATACTTCATTGACATGGGGTAGAGTTGCCTACAAGAAAGGGTCAAGATAGTTGAAAGTTCCTTGACAAACTTGCAATTGCCTATAGTAAGGTTGGATGATAGGATCATTCAAGCATTAAAAATCTTGAAAGATGATGAATTTATTAGAAAAATAATAATTTAAGAGTTTTTTATATAAGGTTAAGTACAGTGAACTAAAACTCACATTGAAGCTAGTGGAATTAGAGGAGAAAACCAAAGATTTCATTCAGAAGCTACTAGTGTATGACCCTGATAGTGAAACCTAGATAGTAAGAAAAGAAAGAGATCTTGTGCAAAGAAGTGGTATGCTACTAGTGCTTAGATGGGACTTAGGAACAAAATTTTTGCTAGATCAAATAATAAGGTAGTTAAAATCAAATTTTTATTAAGCTTTTGGTGCACAGAGTTTATAAAGAGGCTGTAGTTTCAACATTGACACAAAGACTTTCACTATGTGGAGCCTTGCTCTTGAACTAGCAAATAGGCCATGATTGATGGATGTGTAGGATATAGCTCAAGGAAATAACATTACATGGACATTGGATTCTACCACTAGTAATGAGATCTCAAGTGCTTTGAAACACTTTTCCTTCATGAATGAGGCCAAAGTGGGACATACTAAAGATCAACTTGCCTAGACTTTTAGAAAATACTTTGATACTAGAAATTTGTATGAGGAAGAGCTCAAGAAGAGCTATGTATTGGAGGAGAGGGAAAAAAAGATGGAAGGAAAACTACAAGAATTAGAAAGTGAAATTGCCACTTTGAAGGATCAGCTTAAAGAGATGGAGGAAAGTAAAGGTGAAATGAGGGTTGATGAATCAAAAAGAGCTAGCAAATAGACTACTCCTATGATAGAAGATAAGATAGTTCAAACTGAGAATGCATTTGTGGTGGTGGAGACTGAGGCTCCAAAATGGGATAATCAACTAAAGGAAAATGCACTATAGGGAATGTTATACCACAAGCCATAAATTTTGAAGAGAATATCTCAACAAGTTAATAGTGTCTTCATCTCCTTGCAAAGTAAAGAGTATGTATGCAAAGAAGCTCTAACATTGCTCTCCCCTATTTTAAATCAATGAGGCTCTTACATTCCATTCTTTCATAAGTTAATTATTTTGATGGCTAAAATGCTAGAGTTGCTTGATAATATTTTCATAGTAGAAGAGGCCTTGGAAATGGTAAAAGAATTGATTGGTTTCTTCACAAATAAGTTATAAATAATCCAAGGAAAGATGAAGGTGATGGTTGAAGGTATTGATATTTTTGTTCCCCCAATTATTGGTAATGAAATTAAATTGAAGGACTAGAAGGAGTGGTCAACATATTTTGATCACATCATAATATTGGAAAAAATTTCAAAAAAAATTGAGGGGGATGTTGATGATAGCACGTTTTATGTTTTGATTGATTCTTTGTTTTAAATTGAAGTGGATATGAACATATTTGTAATAGAATTAAAGGGAATCATAGATGCCAAGTGGCATAAATTTGTTAATGATCTAGAAACTATTAGAGGAACTGAATGGATGACTAAAAGGGAAATTTATGTGCAGGAAGTAGTTGGAAAAATCAAAGCCATGGCCACAGGAAGTAGATAGAAGAAAACTAATGAGGATGGATAAAGAAAAAATAGAGGAATGATAGGAACTATACCATGGTATCTTAGTTTTGCATTGTCTTGCTATGGATACACCTGTACTAAAAACTAAGACTATACCTAAATATCAAGATGCTAATTGTCAAATTTTGAGTTGCTTCACATATCATTTTACTTGTAGAGAATATTTGTAAAATAATATTTTTCTTGTCTATAACTTTATTTTGAGCCATGTAATGACATGTGTCTTTCCATATCAAAGTCTTGTTGCAATCCTTATTCTATAAAAGTATTTACAAGATTGGGAAGAAAGGTTTGAATTCTAATTGTATGATGAACATTATCATTAGAGTTGGTCCAAATTTTGTGTTAAGCCTTGAAGTGTTTAAGCTTGTTTTCTTTCAAACGTTTGAATTTAATGAAAGGATATTTTTAGTTTGGTATTTTGTCATGTCTCATATCATGAATATGTATAATTCTCAAGAAGATTAATACAAGGAATGTTGAAGAGTATTTGTATCTCAAAATTTTGTTTACATTTTCATGCTTTTATGATTTTGAGAATGAATGAACAAGTTTCATTTTATTCAAATGCAATTTAAATGAGTTGTAATTTAAGGAATTAAGTAAATTATTCTATGGAATTGATAGGATCATTTATAGTGTGGAAGTGATATTATGAATAGAAAATTTAGAGATAAAAAATTGATACATTTAATAGCATTCCAATTAAATAAATCTATTAATATTGGTTGAGATGACTCTATTATGAAAATGGATTAAGGAACTGGTCATTTAGTTGAAGAATCAAGCAAATCAATCCTAGCTTTGCATGAATTACTTTTTACAAATCAAAGCCATTAAATATTGTTGTCAGAATGGGATATAAATTTGGTCATCACTTGTTGCAATAATTTGTCAAGTTTATTTTTGGATATTATTGATTTTTCATTACAATTACAATTTCAAGAAGATTCAAAACCAAAAAAATTTGTTGTAGGGGATTTGTGAGATAGGGTACTATTCATAAATTGCCAAATTCTTAGGTTTACACACCTTGGTTTAGCAGATACTAAAGAGTAGAAATAATAAGCACTTTGTTAAGTTGATATAGGCTCAAATAGGATGTACCAAGCATGGAAAGTAGCTAAACCATAGCTATTATGTTATTTGTTGTTCCCTTGTATTATTTTAATTTTTTTTTAATTAGAAACCAATAAGAAGTATCCTCCCATTATTTTTCTAAATACATTTATGTTATACATCATACCTATTGATAAATTTCCTAAAAAACTTTGGGCATATGATGGTAGGAGGAAATGCAATAACTACACCAAAATCACATTCTATAATAGCTTCCATCAAAGTATTGTCTACATGTGTTACTAGTTTTCTTAAAATTCTTTCAAATTATACGGCATAAGGTTTGTGTCTAGTATGGTAGGGCCTTTGCAAACTATAATAATGGCACTACCAAACAAGTAGAAGAAAAATTTCACAAAGATTGTAATTTTTCCATAACTTGGGACAAATTCTCTTTACAATACCAAAAAAATAAATAAATTATGAGAAAAGAAAGGCTTTCAAAATTCTCATTTTGGGAGTGTTTGAATTTATTTACATAAACACCTTTTATCTTCGCTTCTCTATTAGAAATTAATAACTTCTAATGTTTTTTGGTGTTTTTCCACTCTACATACTCATGATGAGGAAACTATTACCAATAATTTTAATATCCCATAGCCATGTTGAATTATCACAACATTATGCTTTTGTAGCATGGGACATAATATCTATAACATCATGACATCATGACATCACCTTTCCTATTCATGATTAATTTGGCATTCTAACTCACTTAGTTTTTTATTAATCCTAGATGTATGAAGAATTCTTTAGGAAACCAATGCCTTAACAATACTTTGATAGACAAATTACCTTGTTGCAACATCATGAACCATTATGAACCATCAAAAACCTAGTCAAACCTTTAAAAAAAGAGGTTTTTTGGGGTTCATGTCCTCCTCTAACTTATCAAATATTAAAATTGTTGGAAATTTATTAGGAAATTGAGATACTAAGAGGGGGGTGAATCAGGACCAATAAAACTTGTATCCTTTAAAGCCTCTTGATTGTATTCACCACATCAACCATCTCATATCTAGTTTATGCATAATATAAAATATAACTTCAAATGTTGTAATAGATCTAACTATCAATCACATCCATCATAAAAATGTAAACACATAACACAAATATTTTGGTTACCCAAAAACCTTCCAAGATGAAGGTAAAACTGGGGTGGGGATACACCCACAAATCTTTACTAATTTAGTAATAGAGTTAGCCTGTTAGGACTAAAAATTTGATCACTTCTGATTAGCTACCTTGTGAGGGGTTTACCCTATTAATAACTTTACAAAGACTATTAGATCTTCCTTGATAAAAGGATTCAACACTTATGATGATCTAAGGACTCTGTTAAGATGTCATGACCCCCACTTAGAACCCTAATTATAGTGTCCTCAACCTAAGAGAGATAGATAGATGATATAAAATAATCCCATTTAAATATGTTACTCTTAACTATTGATTAATGATAAATAAATTCATTAAACTTATGATATAAGGTTATATATTACCATAATATAATGTAATCTATATATCGACATATTGATATAATAATGATATTATACTAATATAATAATGACTATAATATAAAATAGTAATACATCAAATACTATGATTAAAATGTATAGGTATTAAATGATAAAGAATAAATAATATTTTTCATAATTAATAAACAAATAAAGTATAAAAATTATGAAAATTTTAATAATAATAGTATATTAATAATATAAATAATAATTATAATATAGGTATTTGAAGAGACACATCCCTTCAAACATGAAAAATATATAAGGATGTCAATTTTTAGGGAGCTAGGAGATCATGGATTCAAAATTTACCTTATCAAATATATATGGAAAATAGGGACATTACAAATCATATCAGAGCATGATCTTCCATCCTACAGGGTAAAAGATGCAACAAGGAATCAAACAAAGAAATAAATTATGAGAGTTAAGAAAAAAAAGGAAATGAAAATAAAGAAATGCCAATGAATATTCCATCATATTGGTGACATTTTAGTATCCTTCATTTCTCTTTCATCATATGCAATGACAAGATTATTAGGAGAAGGTGATGATGGAAGAAAGAAATAAATGGGACATTACACAAATATATTATTCTCTCAAATATATATGCAGCCATTGGAAGGTGGAATGATGTTGAAAAGATGAGAATGATTCTCAAGGACAAGGGAATGAAAAAGAGCATAGGATGTAGTTGGATTGAGATTAGGAATAGGATTCATGCTTTTGTAGCGGCTGATAGATCACTCCCATAGAAAAAATATATGTAGTTCTTGGGAGTTTGGAAAAGAAGATGAATATTCAAGGTTATGTAGCTAACACAAGCTTTGTGTTGCATGATGTAGATGAAGAGGAGAAGAAGAATATCATTTGTAGCCATAGCGAGAAGTTCGTCATTGCCTTTGGGCTTATTAATACAAGCCTAGGGACACTCATTTAGTGGCAATATAGTTTCATAGGGATAGAAGAAAGTTATAACAAGCATTTTGAAGATGTAATAAAACTTGGAGTCCATGTAGCATAGGGAAATATTTTTTTTAAAAAGACATTCACTTGGTAATTGAAGGTTTAGATCTTTAATTTATATCACAGATATCTCTGCCACTAAATAAAAAGAGTTAAATTTAGAAAAGATGACAAAGAGCATAGTACGTGGAGTGACTCACATATCTAATCTCATGCCTTGGTCAACCACTTTTAGACTAGACCATTATTGGATGGTGTGGGAAAAATATATGTAATAAGGACAAAGTAAAAATTTCAACTTTTGAACTGAAGGATATGCCCTTGAGGACTATTTTAAATCCACTTGGTAAGAAGGATCATCTCACTTCCACATTGCCTATCTTGGAATATTTTATTTAGGAGTAAAATTATAAGAGGATTGGAAGAGTATTAAAGTTATAATGGTTGACCTATAAATTATGAAGAATGGTGGACCTATAAATTATGAAGAATGTTGATTATATAAGAAATAATAATAGTGAGAAAATAATTAAAGTATATAGATAAAAGAAAGAAGATCATATATTACTAAGGTAATTATATTGGAGAGTTATTAAGAAAAATATTATCAATATTAGTTTACTAATCCATTTTAATTCAAGTTGGAAACAAAAGGGAAGTGGGAATGAATCCAATTGGGGTGCATTATAGTGGTATAATGAAAAGTTAAAGGAAGATTCCATGTAAATTTAATACAAAAATTTGGAAAGGAAGGTTATAGTTGTGACTTCGAGGACCAAATGAATTTGGGATTATAAAGAAAGGTCTTAAAAGGGAATATTATTCAAAATACCTATGCTTAAATTCATGATTGATAGGGAGTGTGCACAGGGCAAGGAGTAAATCAGTCATGTTGAGGCAGTAGGAACCCCAATATGGATTTTAAGATCTGAGGGAGCCCCAACCTGAGCATGTCCAAACTCGAGCACCAGTAAACCTTCCATCCATAATGAAACTAAACATGTAAATAGTGGGTAGGGAGTGTGCACAGGGGGAGGAGTAACTTGGTCGTGTTGGGGCAAGAGAATCCTAATATAGATTAAAGATCTAAGGGATCCCCAAGCTGAACATGTCCAACCTTAAGAAGCAGTAAATCTACCATCCACATAAAAATTAAGCATGTTCCTAGTGGGTAGGGAGTGTGCATTGGGGGAGGAGTAAATTGGTCGAGTTGAGGCAAGTGAATCCCACTATGAATTTTAAAATTTGAGGGAGCCCTAAGCTAAGCATGTCAGACCTCGAGCAGCAGTAAATCTACCATCCACTATGAAATGATACACCCTATTATAGCACTAGCTATGAAAAAGTTGTTTAAAATATGCATCTCCAAGAACTTTTGATTTTGATATAGGGGAATGGAGCATGACATTCATGATCAATGTGGTAAAAAATTTCCTTATCTTTTATTATTTTAATTTGTAAGCAAGATTCTAACATGTATACTATGTGTCTACATCGTGTCTTCATGCATCAATGTGTTTATTTCATGTCTTCATGCATTCATGTGTCTACAACATGTTTGCATTGTGTCTTCATGCATTAATGTGCCTATTTTGTGTCTTCATTCAAACATCATCATATACTAACATGTGTACTTTTCAAATATTTGAACACATATGGAGGGAAAAGAATGAATTTGAATTACAATTGCTTGAGTACAAGCAAACTCGAGAGGGGCAGACTATCATGACCCCCACTTAGAACCCTAATTATAGATGGATGATATAAAATAATCTCATTTAAATACATTACTATTAACTATTGATATAATGATAAATTAATTCATTAAACTTATGATATAAGGTTATATATTACCATAATATAATGTAATCTATATATCAACATATTGATATAATAATGATATTATACTAATATAATAATACTATAATATAAAATAGTAATACATCAAATACTATGATTAAAATGTATAGGTATTAAATGATAAAGAATAAATAATATTTTTCATAATTAATAAATAAATAAATAATAATAATTATGAAAATTTTAATAATAATAGTATATTAGTCATATAAATAATAATTATAATATAGGTATTTGAAGAGACACATCCATTCAAACATGAAAAATATATAAGGATGCCAATTTCTAGGGAATTAGGGGATTAAGGATTCAAAATTTATCCTATCAAATATAGATGGAAAATAGGGACATTACATAAGAGATTTAAAAAGGCCTATTAGGACCACTATATTAAGATATTTACCCTGATTCAATATGTCAAACTTGATTTAGTACCCAATCCTTTAGTCTACAATGTTGATTATGGATCTCATCCTTCCAATCTCTAATCTAATGTCCTATTTGATATATATTTTCTCTATCCTTCACTGCTTCACTAGGTCACTAAACTTTTTTACTGTACAACTTTCACTTGTAGCCTCCAAAACCTAACTCCTTCACATAATACTTCATTTCCTTGCTCTTCGCATGTATAAATCTTAAATCTAATGTAAATGAAATTGAGCAACTAAGAAGATAACTAGGACCAAACAAAGAAACCATGCAAATAATAGCATGTGTCATGTCTTTCTACACACACCTCTAGATTTAAATTGTTCCAAGTAAGATCTCCTCCATTAAACTACAACCAAGAAGCCACAACAACACCCAAACCATACCATATGACTAATCATGGATGTAAGCCTCTCACAAGAATATAAAACTCATAAATGATTCCTTAGAAAAGGAATACCTATTCCTAATCTAATAAATATACCTAATATAGAACCATCTCCCAAACTCAACCAACATAAGACCATATGCACAAGGAGATAACCAATGCTAAACTATCTCCCAAATGAACCCTCTAGAACTAACTCATGTACTATAGCCCAATATTTATACCCATTTGAGATGAGCATAAAAAAATATTATACTTGAGAGAAAAATGGGCTATAACTCTCAAGTAATAATTTTTCAAGCAGACCAAGAGTGGGGAACAAGAATTCTCATCAAGATATCCAAGTCCCCAAGCAAGTATCATCTAAGAGAAATCTCCTCTCAAGTCCATATTTGGTGAATTTTCCTCAGAATTCCTTTTGAAACCATCAACTATCCAAAAAATTAAATCTCTAATCAAAGAGAAATCAGCACCACCAATTTCTCTAAGTATCCATGAGCACTTGTATCCAACCAATCCATGTCAAATCCAAATGAAAAATAGCAATATCATGAAGTATCCAACAAATGATCAATGTACTCAATACAAATAAACTAAACCATGACCAATATCAAAGTTCCAACTATGGCCTTAGGAACATAAACATGGGAACTTGATCTAAACCATCTTAGCAAATGAGATAAAATGCTTCATATGAGCATACCATAATATGTCAAAAATCTAAACACATATCAAGAGTATACCATGACATAATAATAAAACCATCCTAACACAAAAGATAACATGCCTAATGAAAGCATAAACCACACCTTTACCAAGAACCCCATGAATCCTCTAGATGCAACCATCTCCTCACACCATGAAGATAACAGGTATACCATGCAAATGTCAAACACACTTCTATAGCAATAGGATCTAAGAAAAACCTCCAACACACTATAACATTTGGGGTTAAATTGTAACAACAATTTGTGATGGTGGTTTAATTTTTGGTGGTTTTCATGTCTTTTTCTTTTGTAATTGTCCTTGATGCCATCGTAATATTGACATTGGCATTGTAATTGTGACATGCTCATGAGTATAAAAAATGAAAAGACATAATGATATAAATCATTCCTAATTTTTTTATTATGGAGAGTTGTACACGAAAGAGGGTGGAGAGATTTGAACATTTTCATGCCCCTATGATTAGTGCATTTTGTTGTTTTGATCTCTGCATTTTGTTGGACCATTCCTATGCTCTTCATTTCATTATTTTAATATTTGCATTTTGTGCTCATGTCCTTGCTCTATGATTTTTTTGACATGCCCTTTTCATCTCTTCCTTTTTTGTGGTGCCCTTGCTTTGTGATTTCATTGGCGTGCCCTTGCTCTACAATTTTGTTACCATGTAGTGCCCTTGTGATCTTCATGTCCTTTCTCTATGATTTTGTTGCCATGTCATGCCCTTGTGTTCTTCATTCCCTTTCTCTACAATTTTTTTGTTGTGTCATGCCCTTTCTCTGCACTTTTATTGGCATGCCCTTGCTCTACAATTTTATTCAAGGGCTATGTAAAAGTTCATTTCTATTCCTTCTAAAAAGGTATCTCTTTATATTTCCTTCCTTCTAAACATGTATATCTTAGAGATTTTTTTAAGGTTCTTATTACATCTTAGCAAAATAGAAAAATTGGTTTAGCTGCATACATATGCCAAAATCCAAATAATAATACAATAAAACTCACTCAACCTGTTCTAAGTGACTTACCTAAAGATCTTGCACAAAAATATCTTAGACCAAGAAAAATGGCTAGTGTTCGCAAGATATTTTACAAAAACAAATCATAGCAAATATTTTTAGAAAGAAACTAGTCATAAACCAATTAAATGGATATAGTTTCTTATTAGCTTTGTTGATTACAAATTCCTATAGGACAATCATCAGATTAGGTACAATAAAATGAACAATTAGCTATCCCCAGCTAGTAGGGTCAAATTTAGTTTTCAAAGGCAATAAAATTGCATATGCAGAGGCGCTACTTGCATGTTGCACATGAAGTGCATTCCCCAATTAATAATGAATAGTTAGCTATAAAGGCTCCACACATTGGCCCAACAATGGAAGGCAAGGATGTAACCATGCATGTATTGGCACACTCTCCCTATGAGGATCCCAAGTATCTACTATTGCTATTAATTTGGACATCACTATATGATCTAGAATGTTATGAAGTATTGAAGCCAATAGTAACTCATCCCATGTCTCCAAAAAATTTAGGATAGGTTTAGGGTCCCTTGGCTCCTGGGAATTTGTAGTAGCTATTCTCACTACTAGAAGAATAACTTTAGTGAAGAGCTGAGTGTAAGGAGTTGAAGATGCAAGTTCTACTTCTGTGTAAATTCCATAATCACAAGGCCCATTCCCTTGAAAAAGCCTCTACCACAATGACATTACTTTTAAACCATGCAAAGGATGTTGAAGTGGTTCCCAACCTTGAAGCACTCTTATAAAAAAATTGATACTTGGGATCATCCTAGGGAGATTGTACCAATACTTGAAACACTCTTATAAGAAAATGCAGATGCAATACATGAAAAATGTCATAACTTGTAGTCCTCCTAATATTTGGACTATAAATTCTCAAAGAAACTTGCAAGTGATTCTAATATCA
The DNA here is from genome assembly GCA_028749045.1 of Cupressus sempervirens. Taxonomy (NCBI): domain Eukaryota; kingdom Viridiplantae; phylum Streptophyta; class Pinopsida; order Cupressales; family Cupressaceae; genus Cupressus; species Cupressus sempervirens. The sequence continues at coordinate 337,784,411 of CM053785.1, forward strand.
TAGTACCTACCACAACACTTTATTGGATTCTATCTAGTGGCTGCCATAATATCATCTATGTTGTCTAGTTATTGTTTCTATTGTGCAGTCTCTTTCTAAAGTCACTCCTTCTCCTTGTCTCTCATGCCCTAAATTTTGATAATCAAACTTCTAAATATATGCCTTCTACTATGTATAAAATCAACTTCACATTATGTCATAACTCTGGCATAGGTGTTTGATAATCGATAGTTTTCATTTCAGCATCAAGGTTTTCAAGATTGGTCAACAGCCTCACTTGTAGACCTCTTACATCAATTACTTTCATTACTATTTCAACACCATGTTCTTGCTTCTAAGTTAATAGTTCTTTAGGTGCATTTTCTTGTAAAACATTAATTTTGTTGAACAAATATAAACTCTTAGAAATTGCATTATTGTTTTAATGTATGCATATATATGTAAATATGTATGTATGTATATACATATGTCTGTATGTGTAATGTTCTGCCTAGAGATCCTTGGAACAAGGATAAATAAGAGCCAATATATATATATATATATATATATATATATATATATATATATATATATATATATATATATATATATATAAATATATAATCAAGTATGGATGCACATAAAAATCAACATACAAGGATCACAAAGATCGCAATGGAAGACTAAACAAACATCCAAACACCAATGGATCTCCAAATGCCACTACTAACCAAAAATGATAAAAAATGAAAACACATTTTAATCTAAAACATCTCAGATTTGAAAGTGTTAGGAACCTGTGTGTTCCTTCTGTTTATTTTGTTAGAGTAGAGTTGTTGGACGCATATGCTTTGTAAGTCGTCCCGTGAGTTTATTTTATTATCCCACATGCATAGGTAGTATTACTTTTCTAGATCGTACCCAGTATATAAGAATAGGTTGAGGCCCTTGATGGGCACGGACGAATTTATTGTATTGAGCTTGCTCAAAGGAGGTTACCCCCTCGAAGTGGCCTGCGATCAGTAGATTTATTCTGAGTTCTGCTATCACTTTGTATTCTGTTATTTCGAGCATTCTCAAGATATTGCTATAAGGAGGTTCTTCTCATCTGGTATCAGAGCACTCTCTTGGGCTCGCTGGGTGGAAATTACATCAAATTTTTTTCTGTCGTGGCCTTCAGGTTCCTCTCACTTCTAATATCTCTTGTTATTGCAATAACTCTTTTCAGTTGTTCTGTCTGTGAGTGAATTTTTCTAAGTCGACTGTTCGGAAAAAAAAAAAAAAAAAAGAGTAAAAATTTTTTTGTTTTTTCGTCGTAGCTTCCTTGTTTGCTTTCTGTTTCTGCTCATACTTCCGCAAAACGTCTGCAATATCATTTCGCATACTTCTTTCCTTGGCGACCCAACCCCAAATTTTACATATCAAAGCCCTAAATCCCTCATTTATCTAATTTTAGGGTTTGCCCTATCTTTTTCACCTCTCATCCAATCGCCACCAAACTGAGCCACAAGATTCAATTCCTCATTTTGCTCCCTTATCCCTCTTGGACTGTTCGCCTCATTTTGCCTCCCTACCCTTGAAACCCTCATTTTTCTTTTTCCCTTGTCCCCAGATAGTCTCCCACCACCCGTCGAACACCCATTTCCTATATGAGTTTTACCCAAATCCAAGTTTGCCGTAACTAAAAAAGTTTTTGTTTCTCATCTTCTACCCATTTCAAAAAAAAAAAAAAAAAAAAAAAAAAAAAAAAAAAAAAAAAAAAAAAAAAAACCTTGTTTTATGGTTGTTACGCGTACAGGAGCAAAAATCATGGAAGAGGAAATTGCATCCCTCAAAACCAGACTTCAAGATCTGGATGACAAAATTCTGGGTCTTAACTTTCAGCAGTCAGCCATGAGCCGAAACCATTCAGGAGATACTGGGTCCTCTTCTGGCAATTTTCGTGGACCAAAGCTTGATTTTCCACGCTTCGATGGTTCTGATCCGACTGGATGGATCTATAGGGCAGAGCAGTATTTCAGCTTGCATAATACTTTGGATAACCACAAAGTCTCCCTTGCATCTTTTCATTTGGAACATGAAGCTCTTCAATGGTTCCGTTGGTACATCAAGGCTAATGTAGGCCCAACGTGGAGCGAATTGTGCACCCTCATTTTGGAGCGCTTTGGCCCTAGTTCCTTTGATGATTTCACAGGAGCACTCACTAAACTGCGTCAAACAGGCACTGTAAGAGAATACCAGACAGAGTTTGAAAAATTAGCTAATCACACAGAGGGCTTGTCTGATGAATTCTTCCGTAGTTGTTTTGTCAGTGGTCTGAAGGATGCACTTCGCTCAGAAGTCAAAATGTTTCGACCTACTACAATGATGGAAGCCCTTGGGTTGGCTAAGTTAGCGGAAGACAAGATTAGTGCTCTACAACGCTCCAGATCTAATTTTGTTCCATTCAGAAATACAGGTTCTCACAACCCTCCAGTCATACCAGCTCCCAGAACTACTCCGATCAAGCACTTGTCTGAAACAGAGATGCGAGTTAGGCGAGACAAAGGGCTTTGTTATAATTGTGATGAGAAATGGTCTCGGGGCCATAGATGTGTTCAGCAAAAGCTCTATCTCTTGGATGTGGATTCTCCACCGGAACTGGAAGAATATGTAGATGCTCAGGAAACAGTGGATGCTGAGGTTGAGCCTCACCAGCCTGAACCTCCTTCCCCAAAAGCTCCACCAGAGATATCTGTCCATGCTTTGGCAGGAGTCACTACTCCACAAACCATGCGGGTCCAGGGTTTCTTCAAGAAGATCCCTCTTACTATACTCATTGATTCTGGTAGCACTCATAACTTCATTGATCCACGAATAGCCAAACAGGCTGATTGCTTTATCCATCCCTGCTCTAGCTTTGAAGTCATGATTGCCAATGGGGGCACTTTACCTTGTAAAGGGAAATGTCGCAATGTGCGTCTCTCTATTGGAGATTATAACATGCGCTCTGACATGTTTGCCTTACCCTTAGGTGGCTGTGATGTGGTTTTGGGTGCCCAATGGTTACGCACTCTTGGCCCCATTCTCTGGGATTTTGCTGAACTTTGGATGCAGTTTTCAGCCGAGGGGCACCAACACACTTTGAAAGGCTTACAACCAGGGTCTCTCAGCATCATCAGTTCACACCGTATGGAAAAACTTCTTAAGAAGAATTCACATGGTGTCATCACTCAGCTCCATTCCATTCAGATGCAGCCATCAGCAGTCTCTAGCACTCCTGCCGATCTCCAACACATTTTGGACAAGTATTCTGGTATATTTGCTGAACCTGTGGGATTACCTCCTTCTCGTCTAGAGGACCACCGTATTCAGCTCCTTCCTGGCAGTGTTCCGCCCAACATCAGGCCCTACCGCTACCCATTTCATCAGAAGACCGAAATCGAGATACTTGTCCGTGACTTACTGAAGCAAGGTATTATTCGCCCTAGTACCAGTTCCTTTTCTTCTCCAGTTCTGCTTGTTCGCAAAAAAGATGGGTCATGGCGACTCTGCATTGATTTCCGAGCACTTAATCATCTCACTATAAAGGACAAGTTTCCCATTCCGGTTGTTGATGAACTTCTTGATGAACTTCATGGGGCTCATTTTTTCTCCAAGTTAGATCTTCGTTCTGGGTATCATCAAATTCGGGTTAATGAGGAGGATATACCTAAAACTGCCTTCCGCACACATGATGGTCACTATGAATTTTTAGTCATGCCCTTTGGCCTCACGAATGCTCCTTCAACATTTCAGGCAGTGATGAATAACATATTTCGACCATACCTCCGAAAATTCATTCTGGTCTTCTTTGATGATATCCTCATATATAGCAAAACTTGGGCTGAGCATCTCCATCATCTGGAGCTTGTCTTGCAACTTCTCTCTGATCATCAACTCTGTGCAAAACTATCTAAATGTGTGTTTGGCCAGGAGGAAGTGGAGTATCTCGGGCATATTGTTGCACACCATGGAGTGTGGGTGGATCCTACAAAAATAGATGCCATGAAAACTTGGCCGCATCCTAAAACTCTCAAGAGCCTTCGGGGTTTTTTGGGGTTGACTGGCTACTACCGCAAGTTTGTCAAAGATTACGGGAAAATTGCAGCACCATTGACAGCTCTGTTAAAAAAGGATGCCTTCTCCTGGACCCCTATTGCTGAGACTGCATTTGAACAACTGAAACAGGCTATGTGCAGTACACCTGTTCTCGCGATGCCAGATTTTTCCAAACCCTTCACTATTGAGAGTGATGCTTGCGGCAATGGATTGGGTGCTGTTCTCCTGCAAGATGACCATCCTATTGCGTTCACTAGCAAAGCCCTCTCTGGTAAGAATCTAGCCCTCTCTACTTATGAAAAAGAAATGATGGCTATTTTGCATGCTGTACAGAAGTGGCGGCCATACCTCTTAGGGAGTCATTTTTGCATCAGAACCGATCACCAAAGTCTGAAATACTTCCTGGAACAACGGGTATCCTCTCCTACACAACAGAAATGGGTCAGCAAACTCATGGGGTATGATTATGAGATCACCTACAAGAAGGGTAAGGAGAATATTGTGGCAGATGCTCTTTCTCACACATTTGATAATCAAGCTTCCCTTTCCGCTATTTCTAAGCCCATTCCCAATTGGTTAGCATCTGTTCAGCAGGGCTATGACAGTGACTCTTCTTTATCTCAAATCATTCACCAGTTAACCAATAATCCTTCTGCTATACCACATTACTCTTGGGATGGTGCTTCTCTTCGATACAAGGGTCGGCTAGTGCTTCCTCAGAACCCAGCTCTACATCAGGCTATTTTTTATGAACTCCATGCTTCTCCTTCAGCAGGGCACTCAGGCTTCCTCAAAACTTATGAGTGAGCAAGGAGAAACTTCTTTTGGAAGGGAATGAAACAGATGATTCAACAGATGGTGGCTGAATGTGATACTTGCCAACGCCACAAGGGTGAAACGACCCTCCTTCCTGGCTTGCTCGAACCATTGCCCATCCCTACATGGATTTGGACTGATATTTCTATGGATTTCATTGAAGGGCTTCCTAAATCCGGTGGCAAGACAGTGATCTTGGTTGTGGTTGATCGTCTCTCGAAATATAGTCATTTTTGTGCCCTCAGCCACCCCTATACTGCCTCCTCTGTTGCACAAATCTTCATGGACCAGATATTTCGTCTTCATGGACTCCCTTCTTCCATTGTCTCTGATCGTGATGCAACTTTTACCAGTCATTTTTGGACTGAACTATTTCAGAAAACTGGCACCAAACTGAAGATGAGTTCGGGCTATCACCCACAAACTGATGGTCAAACAGAAATTGTCAATAAATGCTTGGAAACTTATCTTCGTTGCTTCACTTCCGAACAGCAACATCAGTGGGCCAAGTGGCTCCCTTTAGCTGAATGGTGGTACAATACCTCTTACCACACTGCCTCTAAAATGACTCCATATGAAGCAGTCTATGGTCAGGCACCTCCAGTGCTCCTTCCCTACACTCCCAACAGCTCACCAGTCCAGGCAGTTGACATAGTTCTCCGCAGCAGGGATCAGATTCTTCGTACCTTACAGGATAATCTTCACATGGCCCGTAATCGAATGAAACAGCAAGCAGATCAACACCGTTCTGAGCGCTCATTTCAAGTTGGGGATATGGTTTTTCTTCGTCTACAGCCATACAAACAATCCTCCCTAAAGCTGAAAGGGCGTCATAAGCTGGCCCCAAAATTTTATGGGCCTTATCAGGTTCTGCAGAAGATTGGTTCAGTTGCTTATAAACTGGAACTTCCTCCTTCTTCCCGCATTCATCCAGTTTTTCATGTTTCTTGTCTAAAGAAAGTTCTGGGTACCACTGTCAGAGCACAAACTACTCTCCCTGAAATGGATACGGAAGGATCCATTATCCTGGAGCCGGTGGCAATCATTGACCAGCGCACTCGCCAGCTTCGCTCTCGCTCCATCTCTGAGGTCTTGATTCAGTGGCATGGCATGCAACCAGAGGATGCTACCTGGGAACCCCTTCTTCAGATTCAACAACAATTTCCACACCTTAAGCTTTGAGGACAAAGCTTTTTTCTAAGGGAGAGGGGATGTTAGGAACCTGTGTGTTCCTTCTGTTTATTTTGTTAGAGTAGAGTTGTTGGACGCATATGCTTTGTAAGTCGTCCCGTGAGTTTATTTTATTATCCCACATGCATAGGTAGTATTACTTTTCTAGATCGTACCCAGTATATAAGAATAGGTTGAGGCCCTTGATGGGCACGGACGAATTTATTGTATTGAGCTTGCTCAAAGGAGGTTACCCCCTCGAAGTGGCCTGCGATCAGTAGATTTATTCTAAGTTCTGCTATCACTTTGTATTCTGTTATTTCGAGCATTCTCAAGATATTGCTATAAGGAGGTTCTTCTCAGAAAGATCAAATGCTAGGGTTCAAGAACTCCACAATAAGTATCCCAATCACCTCTCAAAAGCTTTTGGTCAGGTTGAAAATTTCTTGTTGGTCGCTCGAGCAAGTTTTCTCACAAAGTTGTGCGATATTTTTATATAGCCTAGGTGATACTTTACAGTATCATATGACATTCCTGAAGAGGTCATACAATACATTTAGGAATTGGAGGATAAAGTTTCTAAGGTTGTGCTATAATATTTTAGTATTGTATGACATTTTTCCAATGGGCATGTAATACTTTTCATTATCACACGATACTTCCTCTTTGAGCATGCAATACTTTATAGGTGATTCCGAGTGTTAGAAAATTGTTGTCTAGGAAATGAAAGAACACTCCAATGAACATTCAGAGGGGATAAAAAGAGAATTAGATCCTCCACACTAAGGAGTACTAGATCCACATATCAAGGCTTGGACACTTGATCAGAAGAGCAATAAGATGAAAAACAACTAACCATAAACCATATAAGTAAAAGAAAATGTACTAAAAGTAACATTGCAATGTGCAGAAACAACAATAGTATTATGTTTCCCCACTTTTAGTTTTCTAACTAATTGGAAAAAGTGAGTTCTTGGGTGTGAGTGAAAAAGGTGTAGTATAAGTTTCATTTGAGTCTAGGTTAAGCACCTTTAGGTTAGGTGAATCTCTATCAAGTTTTCCCTTTTCTCCCTCTCCTCATTCGTAGCTGGATGGGTTTTCATTTTGCCAAGTGATCTTATAGGTAGGTTAGTACCTAGTCTGATAGAGATTCATTTTACTCATTTAAAAGTTGACTACATTCTATATCCATTTATGGCATATCATTGTTTAAAAAATTGATGCTGGTAGAAATTTGGAAATCGTCTTCTCCTTGGCGAGTTTCCTAGCCATGAGGATGATTTCCCATGAAAGGCACTAAATGATGCACACATATCAAAGACATGCAAGTAAAAAAGCATCCTATAGTCAATCAATGTTTTCATTTACAATTATGACTCTCAAATTAGGTTCAGATTCATTGTGACCCCCATAATCATTCTCTATGGAAAACTCAAATTTAACTTCTCCTCGGTGGGCTTCCAAACCATGAAGTTAGTTTTCTAAAAAGGTAGTTTTGAATGAAAAGGATGTTAATTAGTTTGAGAAAAGGTCTTCAAACCTAACTTAGACATTTTTGACTTCAAGAGGGAAATTGTCAAAAATCCAACTAAAAAGGAAACATTAGCAGAGAAATAGAAACTATCTTCTCCTCTGTGGGTTTTTAACCCATGAGGACAATTTCCTAAATTTCAAAGAAAAATCAAGTTAATGATCAAGTTTGATTCACAAGTTGTATTTAGAACATGTAAGAATGATACTAAAGAAAATTGAACCATTATGGAAAAGAAATGATAGTTAGGATCTCAATTGGTAGGCATTCTCCCATGGGGTACCCCGATGGTAACTTTCTGAAACTTAAGCAAAATGGAAAAGTAATAAATGTGTTTACAGAAAGTTACTATTGAGTTCAATGGAATAGTGAAAGGACCCCTAAAAGGTCCATTGATCTTTCACATTTACTAGTCAATAGGTGCTTCCTTGATTTCAATCCGTGTGGCATGAATTTTGAAGAACACCAGATGAATAAAGGCTCTCATATATAGAAACATAAACAATTGAATGAGCTACCACTTTTCCTTTGAAATTTTATTCTATTAAATGAGCATAGCTTTTTGAAAAACTAGTGATTGTTGCATTCAATATTCCTTTCATCTTTTCCATTCAAATTTTGTTGATGGAAAAGAGTTTCTTAAAAGTATGAAACATGAGCATATGTGTTTTTCTATAATTCCTAAAGATAGTAAAGAAGAAGTAGAGGAGGTACTTGCAGAAGTTGTAAATATGCTAGAAGAGTTTTCTAATATTATATAAGATAATGTACTTGATGGATTGCCCCCAATGTGGAAGACCAGTCACTAGATGGATTTGGTTCTAGGAGCCAATTTTCCAAACATGGTAGCACATAGAATGACACCAGTAGAAAGTGAAGAGTTGGATAAGAAAGTTCACGAGTTGTTCTAGAATGGGTTGATTTAGAAGTCTGAGTCCATGTGTTCTACTAATAGTATTAGCAACAAATAAGAATAGAGAATGGAGGATGTGAATAGATTCTCATGCTATCAACAAGATCACAATAAAGTATAGATTTTCATTGCCGAGGATGGATGATATTATGAACTATTTGAGTGGAGCTAAGTATTTCACAAAGATAGATCTAAAGAGTGGGTACCATCAGATTCATATCAGAGAAGGTGATGAGTGGAAGACTACTTTCAAGACAAGGGAAAGGCTATATGAGTGGTTAATCATGCCTTTTGGGCTAACCAATGCACCAAGCACTTTCATGAGGCTCATGAATGACATACTAAAGGAGTTTCTAGGTAAGTTTGTCATTGTTTACCTAGATGCTATATATTGATCTTTAGTAAGACATTAGAGGAGCATGTGATTCATATTCACAAGGTATTTGATAAGTTGAGGGATGAAAAGTTACTGATAAACTTGAAGAAGTGCAGTTTCATAAAGAAAGAATTGGTGTACTTGGGATTTGTAGTCTTAGGAGAAGGTCTAAAAATTGGCCCAGAGAAACTCAAGGCTATCCTTGAATGGCCTACTTGAAGAAGTATGATAGAGGTAAGATCTTTTCATGGATTGGCTACATTTTACAAAAAGTTCATAAGAAGTTTTTGTAGTATTTGTGGACCCTTGATTGAAACAATGAGAGAGGATGGGAATGAGTTTAAGTGGACTATAGGAGAAGATAAGAGTTTTAAGCTACTAAAACAAAAAGTTACTAAAAAACCTATTTTAGCACTTCCTAATTTTAACAAGGTGTTTCAAGTAGACTATGATGCTAGTGCTACTACAATAGGAGTTGTTTTGAGTCAAGAAGGTAGACCTATTGGTTATTTCATTGAGAATTTGAATGATGTAAAAGAAAATATTATGTTTATGATCAGGAATTTTATGCTATAGTTTAGACATTAAAGAAGTGGGGACTATGAGGAATAAGGTGTCTCAACTTTGGATAATTCCTATTCTTATTATTTGTTTTGTAAAATGTATTTCTTGAAAATAATGTTGATGTGTCGGCATCTTGAATTATGTATAAGGAGATCATAGCTAAAATGGTTATGACAGATTCCTATGACACGTAAGAGCTATGTTAGGAAGATTCAATGATAGTTGAAGACATGTGGCAACTAAAAAATTTGAGTACTGTACACTCTACCCTAGGTAACCCTAATACAGTTACCTCTGGGAGTAACCCTAAAAGTGAAGTGCATGTTATAAGAATTTTTTAGGGTTGCAAAGAGGTGGATGCGAGAAAGTGTATTGTTGGTACTATGAGTTACTACTAGAGTCTTTTGTTGTCACTGTTGAACTTGCATTGCAAGTGTATTGTAACCTTGTGTTGAAGATAATACATTGTGCAGGTTTTGGAGGGGTGGGGTTGTTTTACTGAAAGGTTTTTCCCCACTAGAAAATCTTTGTGTTGTGTGTTTCTTTCTCTATCTATTTTCTTTATTCTTGCTTGGCCAAAATATTGTTGTTTACATGACATTGAATCTGTAAGTGAAAAGATTTTAATAGGATTTGCACCATACTTCTCTTAAGAGATTAGTGTAGGAAGTTGTTTCCACACCTGAGTTTCCTTATAGAGACACTATCTTCTTCCTAAGGAGTTTGTTTTGTATATTTATCATCAAGCTTTGCAATATTTGAATAGTCAAGAAAAATTGAACCAAAGGCATTTAAAGTGGGTTGAGTTTTAGTAGAGTTATAAATTTGTTATGAAACATGGGAGTGGGAAGTCTAACAAGTTGTAGATTCTCTAAGTATAAGACAAATTTTTTTGATAGAAATGAAGATAAAGATGGTTGGGTTCAAGGAACTCAATACATTGTATCTAGATGATCCTAATTTTGGTGAAGCGTAGAAGGCTTGTACAGAACCTATTACACATGAGATGACAAAGTGGTTGGATTTCATGATCCATGATAATATATTGTTCAAAGGTAGCCACTTATGCATTCCCAAAAGTTCAATGAGAGAGAATCTCATTAAGGAGAAGCATATTGGAGGATTGGCCAAATATTTTGGCATAGATAAAACCATAGGTTTGGTCGCTGAAAATTACTACTAGTCATAGTTGTAGCAAGATGTGATGAAGTTTGTATAAAGTTGTAGAGTATGTAAGATGAAAAAAGGAGTGAAGTAGAATACAAGATTATATCAACCACTACTTGCACTAGAGAAGCCATGGTAGGATATCGACATGGATTTTTTTCTTAGATTTCTGAGGACACAGTATAGGCATGATTCTATTTTTGTGGTTGTTGATAGGTTTTCAAAGATGGAACATTTTATTCCTTGCAAGAAGACTAGTGATGTTCATGTAGTAGAGTTGTTTTTTAGAGAAGTGGTGAGATTACATGGTCTACCAAAGAGTATAGTTTCAAATCGAGATACCATATTTGTGGGGTATTTCTAGTGTACATTGTGGAAGAAGTTGAAGAGAAATTTGAAGTTTAATTCATCAAATCGTCCATAGACTGATGGATAGATAAAAGCTGTGAATCACAATTTCGAAATTTTTTTGAGATGCTTGCTTGGAGATAAAGCAAAAGGATGGGATGCGATTTTACCATAGGCATAATTTTCAAATAATAATTCTATCAATAGAAGTACTAGTAAATAACCATTCTAGATTGTATATGGGAGTAGTCCCATAAATGCTTCTAAACTAAGGTAGTTGGATAATAAAGAGATAAGTAGTGTTGAAACATAAGACTTTGCTAAACATTTGAAAAACATCCACGAGGAGGTGAGGAAGCACATCATAAAGATGAATACATAGTATAAGGCTAATGTAGATGTGATAAGGAGATATAAGGAATTTTAGATTGGAGATGAAGTTATGGTTCATTTTAAAAAGGAGAATTTTCAAGTGGGTACATATAATAAGTTAAAGATGAACAAGTTTGGACCATACAAAATTGTGAAGAGGCATGATTCTGGAAATGCTTATGAAGTGGAGTTGTCTACTGAATTGAATATTTCACCAGTATCTAATATTTCAGATTTGATAGAGTATTATGAAGGAGGTGATGGAGATGAAGCTGCAGAAGCACATTGGAGTATTCCAATAGCTAGTTTGGCTATAAAGGAGATTGAGGAGATACTAGACAATCGTGTTGGAAAAAGTACCAAAAAATAGAACTTATGAGGAATATCTAGTCAAATGGAAAGGGAAACCAACTGAGGATTCATCATGGCTAGCAAAGGAGGAGGTCAACCGTCTTGGTTTTCCTTTAAACACTTGAGACATGATGGGGTCACTTCTCAAATTACCCTAAGTGTCTTATGCAAGAGCATCCTAGGTGTAAGGACAATCTTGCATCACCCAAAAATATGTTATTTTTAGTCTTTTCTATTTTAATAAGGACTAGTTGACAAGGTGGTTACTATTTATGAGAACTTGTTATTTTTAGTAAGTTTGTCATATGAGCTCAAAATGTTCTCATTTTCTTTAGGAAGGTTCATTTTAGAGATATAAGCCTACCATAAAAATCTCATTGCACTAGCTTAAGTATCAGAGAAGTTATTACAGATTTTTAGTCAAAAAATTTGTAGAAAAACTTTTAGGCTCACCGTTGGAGGCCTCAAAGTGCCCAAATGAGGTCTAAAACTCAATGGAAGGTCGCTAGCACTATTTCAAACCTGTAGATCAAAAGCTAGTGTTTCTAAAAAAGTGGTTATAATAGCCATTCAGAGCAATGGTTTGTGAGTTATGGCCTTTCGAAGTTGGGCTACCAAAATCTCAAAAATAACTTGTCAAAGACATATTTGACTGACTCTAGGTGTATTGTTAGGGTCTGTCAGCCCTAGGTATTATTTTTGAGCATCTAGAACCTTCCCAAGTGGCATAAAATTGCCTATTTAAGAAAGGCCCGAACATTGTCTAAGACAGCTCTGGGTGGTAGTTTGCAGCTTGTCTTGCAAATTATTCTACTGAAGGTGCCCATGTGGGTTAGCATATTGTATTTATGAATTCTATAATTCTGAATTTATGGTGCAAATAAGAAGGCTGCATTTTGTCTCACATTTTCTCTTGTTTCTATGTTTCTATTATAAGTTTATGGTATTAAGGGGAGCACCCTGCATTAGAGATTTTTCCTAATAATCTAAAGTCCTGTGAGCTTTATCCATGCTTATAGTTACAGAATAGTTATGTAGAGTATGTGAAAGTAAATGATGCATTTACTATGATGATTTGTAGGAAGTTATAGAGATGTCTAGAGAGGAGATTTAGTCCTAAAGCCATGGTTTCTATCGGCCAGTTTGGGAGTTATTACATTCAATTCTCATCTTTCTCTTTATTTGTGTCTTGCATCCTTCAATGGATTCCCCTTGAAGCTACCAAGGTATTCCACTGACATGCTCATGTTGATTGAGGTTGTTCATCAAGCCCTCCAAGTGAACATATTGAGCATGAGCTTGAAGAAGAAAGGATACAAATTTTCCATGAAGGTGGGGGCTTTCAGCTACAACACCTACTCTGATGCCAAGAACACGGTAAAGGTATTTGAGAAGAAGTATAAGTTGGACATGTAAAAAGTCCTAAGGCCCATGTTTGACCCAAATGGTTATGCCAAGGATGTTTTTCAAGTAGGAAGTATGATAAAACATATCACCACCATTGAATATTACTCTGTCAATTGTGAGGATGAGTTCGTGAGTCATGATTGAACCTTCACCAGAATAAAAGTTGATCAAGTGAAGATATAAAAAGTTAACATTGATGTAGAAGGAGTGGAAGATAACAACAAAAATATGTATGGCAAAACTTACTTGACTAAGTTTAGAAGCACTCCCATAAGCTTGGAGCCTTACGAAGACATCAGGGAGGAGCTAGATCTAATGATGGCTCAAATCTACAAGAGGACTAGAAAATGGATTGAATGGACCATATCTTGAAGAAGTCAGAGCAAAGGCATGTCTGCTCAAGCTTCCCAAAATGTAGAAATGAATTCCTCTTATAAGGGTGGTGCTTCAAGTGCAACCTTATCTATTACTCAAGGGCCCACACAACCATTAGGTGGAGGTGACCAACCTCCTGACAAGAATATTCCTCTTGCCAAAACTTGCCAAGATGATTGTCTACTAGTAATTGGAACAAATACGAAAGATGAGTAGAAGAAGGCAAAGGAATTAAAAGACATCACAATCACAGTTGCTCTCTCACCCCATAGTAGTTTGATCTCATCTGTGAATATTGCATTACTCCTACCAAGTAGTCCCTATGCACTGTAGACACCTAAATTTGATTACACCGCTTTGGTAATCCTATTTAGTTATCTCTAAAGGCTTCATTAATTAAATTTTTATTTACTTAAATCCTTTGCCATCCCTTGGATAATTAATTTAATGAATCATCTATAGTCCTAATTGATAAATCAAATAACCTATTATTTATCAATTAAATCCTATTCTTCTATCTAATTCCAAAACCCCCATTTATCAAATAAATCTATTTGATAAATAAAATTCTCAAATCTAAAAGCCCCTAACTTATCCCTAAACCCCCTTTTTAGCCTAATCCACCCCATCCACCCATACTAACCAAGCTTAGCCACTAACTCACCCACCCTCATGAATGCCATCCACTTGCAAATCTCTAACATCCCTAATCTAATCCTAAACAAAAGCTTAATCCACCCCCTAATGTTGTCACATTCCCTAAACAAGCTTAAGACTTTCCTAAGCCAAGGAAAGTCAACAATCTCAACTCCCTCCAAAATATCCCAACCATCCAACAATGAATGCTCTTACAAAAGCCATAAAGACTCTTACAAGCTCTTACAAGCCATAATGAAGGTTCTTTATGAAGATATTATCCCTTGAGCCTCCTTTGTTGACTCATCCATCCCCTTTCCTCCATCCACTCAACCTATGACATGTGTCACTCCCAGATTGGTGCTAAAAAAGCACAATCCATGTGCTACCCTTTGAGTGCATCCTAGCCCTCCTTAAGCTTTCATCTTTCCTTCCATCTTAGCCCTCCATCCCTCAAGCCCTTAGCCTATAAATTGAATCCCCTCCCAAGCCATTTCATCACAATCCTTGAGCTAAAGTTATAATGCCATTTTGAGAGCAAGTTTTACATCAAATCCATTCACCCAAGCCAAAATCCATCAAGAACACCATTGAAGCTAGTTTGAGAAGCCTTGAGCATACATCCCAAATCCTATCAAATAGACTCATCCCTAAATCAAGTGACCATCCTCATTGGGAGAGCCATTCTATGGCTCATATTCTCATTTGAGGGTTTCACTTTGTCTCTCATATATGTTATGGTTTTTATGATAGTTAATGCTTTTATTTTTTAATAGATTAGTATTACTTGCTAACATATTTCTCATATACATGCACAAGTGGTAGACCTTGGAGATGGTGGAAGTAGCAAAAGTGAGTCTATAGAGTCTGATGAAGCTGCAAAGAAGACTAAAAAAATAAAGAAAGGCCCCGAAGCTTCAAAAATCATCTCCCAAGTCCCAAAGAACCCTTTCTCTTAAGCTATGAGGACATTGACTCCTATCAAAAGAAAGATGTTTACTATAGACATGCTCGAGATTGTATCCAAGGTGATTGGCATAGAATCATGGTTGGAAGACACCTTCGATAGAAAAAGGAAGAGGAAAGAAGAAGGAGTCCCCAACAAAGAAACTTTATCTCTAGCTATGTGTTCTAGATCAGCATTGAGTAAAGTTAATAAGTAGAAGAGCCTATCAATTATTTGAAAAGATCTTAACATAGGGCATCTAACTATGGAGATTGGTAAGCCCACTAATGAAGGGAAGATTGAAGATATGTTTATAGAGGATTTTGCCTTACATTCTATGGATCTCGAAGAATTTAGACATGACACTAACGTGGGCTTGTGGAAGTCAACAAATGATGTGATAGAAGGACCACTCGAAAGTATTAAGCTAGCTAAAGTTAGAATGAAGGTAAAATTTCATGAACTTAATTGCTTCATCAAGCAATTAGTCACCCCACTGACAAGCATTTTAGGAATTTCTACTACCAGTGATCCTATGGCCATTGACATTCAAGGTATCATCTCCCAGCTACAAGAAAGCAAACACTTCAAAAAAATTGGCAGAGAGTAGAGCAGAAAACTCAAGTCTAAGGGACTTGCGATCATAGATGAAATCAAAAATCTAGTACTAAGGCTTGAAATAGAGAAGGATAACATCTCAGCTAACTAAACTACCCTAGTAGAAGAGAATGCTAAGAGTATAGATTACATTTCCTTATTAAAATTATGATCCACATGAAGGCTAAGGAAGCTATGGAGGAAAATATTCTACCTTAGCGAGATGAACCCTTATTTGAATGGATATAGAGAATGCAATTCAAGTCTAAAATGATCGTAGTAGTAGAAGAAGGGTTAAAGGAAATAGAGGTTAAAGTTAAGAAAGATTAGGATAGAGATTATGAGTTACTAAGAGGCATGCATATAGATTTCCAAGCTAGTGGACAAGGGAAAGGGATAGTTAGAGTTGTTTTCATGCAAAAGAATTTCTCCAGTTATTTGGATAGTTTAACTGAGAAGTCTTTTGATCACCAAAACAAAGTGTTAGACCTTGAAAAACTTGGTGGGTGTATACACATAGCTATGGAGGAAATACATGAGTGGATGAGTGCCATCAAAGATCTAGCCAGAGAGCATTCCAAGTGGCTCTTAAGGTATGCTAACGTTCATGTCCATAGACACGAGGAATTAATCCCAATCATTGTTGTTGCCAAAGCCTATAGGGTGAAGTTAGAAAAAAGGAAAGAAGGTGAAGTGATTTTATCCTACCTTTTCATTTTTTGATGTAATGATTGTAATTGACAATGGGCTCCTTGCCATTTGTCAAATTTTTAGGAGATGAACCAACTTGATTCTCATTTTATAATGGTCATCTTTGAATCCTATATGTATCTAATTGAAATATTAATAGAAGGTTGGCTAATTTTTGGTGTGAAATACTTGATGTTGCAGAGACAAATTGAGGGTATTTTGTATTAATCATTTTCTATTCCATTCATTTCCATTTTCATTTTATGTTTCTCTTTTAAGCCTAAATTGAATCAAGGAATGAATAGAGTTTTATTTCCCTCTTTCAAAACAACAAGCTGAAGATAATAGTATTGTTATTGGAAATTCAAGAGAGATTATTTTCCATGCTTTTCTTTCAAGTGATTATTTTCCATTCCTAGAATTAGGATCTTACTAATATCAGTGTAGTTGTAGATAACATTCATTGCTGAATTATTAAACTTTGTAGGTTTATAAGATGTGTGAATCCACAAATTTTACTAATTCTAAGACTGAAATTCTTGCCTAAGTTAGTTCCTTTTTAGGCCTAACTTGGTTCATCTTTCCTATTCTCAAGTTAAGAACACATCCCACTTAGATTTAGGAACAAACATAATTCATTAAAAATTATGAATACAAAAAGGAGCTATACCTAAAAATTCAGAGGGAGGTTAGTTAGTTATAAAAAATTCCCAACTATTGTAATTAGTTGTTGTTCACAAATATTGGGAATCCAAAGAGTAAAAGAAAAGTACAATCTATTTACCAACATATTGCATCATTCCTCCCAACCATAATAGCATCATGAGACCTCAAAGGTCCTAGCCATCCCCCATGCGTAACATTCCAAACTATCAACTAGATAGTTGGAGCTATCTTATGAGGTTGTCACTACTAAAATGTAATAACACCATAAGAACAAGGAAATCTAACATGCTAATCCAATAAGCAATAGATACTCCAACTAAGTAAATCACATCATCTAATCATATGCTATGAATCAGAATATAAGAATGTGTAAAATAACTAATGTCATCTAAACATGATATCCAAGCATTCCAATGAAAGCATAAATCACAAGGAAACATACTTCAGACTCCCAAATATACCAAGTGAAACATCCAGCACCGGTTGCACTAGAATAAAATATCATCTATGTACATCAGTCCCTAGTAATTGTATAGGTAGCTACACATCCCAAACATGTGGAACCCATAGGTCCACTCTCATTGTGTTGATGGAGATAATGGTCCAACCTATGAGGCCTCACCCTAATCCATCATAGCACATTTGATGTACATTTTTATTTTGATACATTATGACTCGATATCCTGAGACATTGTCTGATGGACTAGACATTATTATATTATTTTATGTCATGTGATGCTTTACTTTAAAATCCTTAATCATGCTATTTGATGTTTTATAAGCATGAATAATGATGGTGTAGTACAGTAAATGAATTTGAGATTAGGAATATGATTAATACTTTAATTATACAATTTTTAATGATCAAATATTTGTCTAGAAATGAGAAAAAATGTTAATTGATGTTTTGATTAGTGTGATTATCCAGATGAGTTTTAAAGATATACATGTGATTTTTCTCGAACTACTAATGTGTGAATTGAGTGTGCAGGATTATTAGCTAAGAAATCTAATAGAGAATTGGTAACCCAGGGTTGAGTCTAAAGAAAGATGCAAACCCCATTGTTTCATATTTTATTTGTATCACAATCTAAATGTGTGTATCATTCTATAATCATGAAGTGTTTAATTTTATGTAACAGTGAATCTTATGGTGTCACTTGACACTTGTAATTCATATATGTGTATCACCATGTTAATTAGGGTTAGCAGATTAACCCAATAATCTAAAATTGATTAAGTTAGTAATCTAAGGCTAATTAGTTGGTAACCTAGATTAATTACCCTAATTATTG